>VZRR01000221.1:0-31982 GCA_013398015.1 Oreocharis arfaki
GTCAAGCAGTCACAGCGACAACCCTAGGCACAACCAAATCAGAACTCAGAAGGCAGCTGTCAGTCTAAAGGCTTAACTGAGCAAGATGGGGGAAAGGTCCCTGAGGTTTTCATCCCTCCCAGAGAATATTCTTCCTACTTTCATATTCCATAATAAGCCAAATGACGATCCTTGGAGATGTGACCAGGAGTTGGGAAGACTCATTTGTAGAAAAGCGTCTCTGTCTTTAAATCTCCTCTCAGCTATAACACTCAGTGAAACTGTCATTCTGTATGAATTCAAAGTAACACAGAAACCAATAGCAAAAGATTCTTTTTTAAAAAGTCCTTGTGTATTTACCATCCAAGCATTTTAAATGGGGATTCTGTAAGGAAATTTACAAAGCCTAATGGTACCAAATAATTTTTGTACTGCATTTAGAAAATGAATGAAAAAAGCCTCAGTTACTGGAATGCTAAAAATTTTAAGAATAGACCAATAAAATATTTAATAAGCTGGTCTTATCTAAACATGGCAATAGAAATTGAAGGTCACACATAAAAGATGACAGTGTTTTGGAAAGTAATGACCTGAGAAAAAGGCTGAAATGTTACAAGAAAAAAACCCCTGAAAATTAGTTCCACATACAGTGCAGTGCTAGTGCTCACAAGTAGTAAGGCAGCCCGTGGATTTCCAACTCAAATTACGATGCTGTTGTTTCAAGCTTCATCTTAAAACATTCACAGCCTGGAAAGATGAACCCCAAGCCTTGGATAAATGCGTGGTGCTTTATTTTTGAGCTCTCTTGCTCTATGCACACTCCCTGAAGTCGTTTATACCTGGATTTAAATTTAACTTCAACATTAATACATCTTGTGCTATTTCGTCCTGTCTTGTCTAATGTAATCAACAGCATGGGTCTTTTATCATTGTCACTTTGTCTTCAGCATGCAGGAACTGCTCAGCAAACAGGCTTCTGGAAACTTGCTTATTGTGTATCACCTCTGACTCTAGCTTCTCATAAAGCAGAGAGACAGTATAAATTTGCAAGGTTTTTTATTTATATATTTATCACCAAAAAACTGTCGAAATCCCCATTGTATTCATACTGCAATTTCCATGCCTTCTGTGGTTTACAGATTGAAAGAAGCTCAAGGAATGACTCCTAAGAGAGGTAACTAACACAAACAGTTCTGTTCATATTGGATAATGATTCTATTGCGATATCAATCATCTATAGAAAGCTTATACTCAAATATTATGGCACACTGTCGTCACTGTAGAATATTAGAATAGAATCAGTTCCTTCAATTATGGACAAATAAATACACTAACAATGCACATCACATTTCAAAGTCATCACTTAAACATTTTGGGTGAAACCCTGAACCTACTTAAAGTCGATGGCAAAACTCCCACTGACCTCCGAAGAAGTCAGATCCTGTCCTTTATTGCTGCCTATATTCATTTTTGCCAGCCATATGACAAATTGTTAATAGAAGCACAGGATATTACTTAGTCTCAGCAGAGATGGTAAGAACCAGAAAAGAAGCTTTTCAAATACATTATACATGAATCAAGCTGTTATCTTTTGAACAATTTGTTCAATGAGTTGGCATTCAACTAGATAGAGAGATGGTCAAATACTGCAAAAGACTATTTTTGAATAATTTATTTAATGAATAACAGCTATTTTGGGAGGATAATGTATTCTGTGAGTATATTCAGCAGCTTACAGCCAAAAGTGTTTTATCCAACATTAATTACTCTTGTTTTGTTTTGGGGAAGCATAGAAATAACGTAAGGTTTTGTTTGTTTTGCTTTGATCTTCTATCACCGCACAGTTGCCAGCACTCATGCTAGAGTACACAAATAACAGCCACCTGACTTTTGTTAAATTTGGTTTCACGTTGCTGCAGCATATAGGATATGTTAACTTTCACCTAAAGAATTGAAGTGACATTTTAACAGTCTATGTATCATGTATTCAACCAGTAAGTTTTATGAGACTTATAGAAAAAACAAAACAAAACAAAACAAAAAAAAAAAAAAAAAATTAGGAAAAAGCCTCTAGCTTCCAAGCAGCTTGAATTTAGATAATATTGCCATGTTCATGCTTTCTTCAACAGCTGTCTATTAAGTCCATATTATGATTTTCTAAAGGTGTTGATTTTTTTTTTAAACTACATAAACTAATTTACATAAGCAGATGTTGTGTTTAATTTCCAAACCTAGGAGAATTTCATTCTTGACACAAAGGCATGGAAATAAACTGTGTGTAGTTTTAAGCACTGCTTCCTCCCTCAGAGAAAGTTGAAGCAAATATTCACATCTCTAAGTCAGTCTGTGCTGTTGGCAGCTCCTTGGTATTATGGCATCTATGCCCTTGAGATCTCTTCCACTGGACACAGGCAGGAATGTTGTGATTCTCATAACTGAGACGTACTCCAAGACTTTCATTCCAGCCTTTCTTCTGATCCTCACAGTTAGCCTTAATGCACTTAGCTTCTTACACAATCTCTAAAACATTGTATGAATACTACTCTTGAAACACAAAGACTTCATCAAAACCATAAGGAAACTGCAGGGAAATGTGTGAAAAAAAACCCAAAAACAAAAGAGGAGTCTATATAGTTTGTTGTTCAGGTGTTTTTAAAGTAGTTTGTGTAAAGTAGCAGGATAACCATGTGTAATGAGGTACTGGCATAATTTATAATGTGGATAATTCTGCCACATTTTATATATGCAATTCTTTCCAGGCTGAGGGCATACATCGTGTCCATTGTTCTCAGCGTGGAAATATAATATGTGCCTAATGAGGATGCTCATGGATACATTAGCACTGGCCACAAAGAATACTACTTTTTTAATAAAAGATAACTCGTGATTTGCAAACAGTGATGTCTCACTGTTTTAGTAGAAAGTTTAGTTTACTGTGGAGTGTCTCCAAATGAGCAAGTCCACATGGAGGACCAGTGTCAATCTCACAGGTGCTGTCCCTGTCCCACCTGGGTATGCAGCTGCTTCCTCTTTGCTGGGGAGAGGGAAATCCAGGAGCTGCTGCCTTCCCTCACTAGAAAGTTAACTCATCCAGCTGTTCTCTAAATGAACCACAAAGTCACAGCCCATCACTACATCCCTACACCCTCCCTGCTCTGGCCAAAGATGATCCATCTTCCCTCTGCTCCTGGTAGGCAGGTTGTGGTTTCAGCTGTGATGTTCAGCACCACTGGGCATCTACAGCATGAGCCTGGGAGGGAAGAGAGGAAGAAAACCATCAGCAAGTCATGAGCTAAGACGGTGTCTCACTTTCCCTGCCACTGCTCAGGTCAAATGAAGCTTGTGGCACAACAAATAGACTTCTAGCTGCAGAGTTGGGGAGGATCTGGCAGTGCTACTTTGCAACTGAAATTCTTTTTCAGGGTAAAACTACCTAGAATTTTTTCATAGCGTTGATTCACCCTTCACTTTATTTATTTGTTTTTTAAACAATTATTTGTCTTCTTGTAATGAACTTGGGAAAAAAAATCAAATTTGTATTCCTTGTACAAATGCATCTAATGCATTATGATATTATTCAATATCTGTAAGCTTTAAAGCTTTTCAATAACTTAACTGCAGGCATCACTTATTATCTTAAGTAACACTGTTTTTGTTATTTTAGAAATGTCTTGCAAAATACAACTTATAGTAAGTAATTTTTTCACTTTAGATACATTTTCAAATTTATTGGCTCAATACCTTATGTGCAAAGGTGTGAAAAAAGGGAGACAACTCTCGGTTTTAAACAAAAAAAAAAGGTAATTTATTAAAAAGGGGATTAACTGGGGAAAATCAAAAAAATCAAGTAAATAACAAAAGCCGGATCCACAGAGATCGGAGATGCTTGCAGCCTGTCCGGCTACTTGCCTAAGGCAGAGCTCTGCAGCGCTGTGCCTTGCTTCAGCTATCCCGAAGCAAAAGGTTTTACAGGGCCTCTAAACAGAGAGCAGGCCTAAGGGTCACAGCACCGTGCTTCAAGACTGGCTAGTCCGAAGTGAAAAAGCAGGCTCTTCCGGCTGTGCACAAGGTTTTATACCCCCCTTGCTCCTCCCATCACTGCCCCCGATCCGCCCTTAGTCCACCCCTAAAGTGGAGGGTGATTGGCAAAAGTCCATGATTGATGTACAGCTCTCTGTCCAATGGCTCGTCGTCTCTAGGGTGCAGTCTTTTGTGTGATGTCATCAGGGTTTTTCGGCGGGGAGCTACCTCATTAAAATTCATGGTTGCCATGGAGCTAAGTGACAGGCCAACGGCTGGTTGCTNGGGAATCTAAAAATTTCAAATACAAAATATTATTCAGAGGCTTTTTAGATGTTCTAAAGTAAAACTATTTTAAATGAGCTCTTGGGAAATATTCATTATGGTGCAGTCTTCAATAATAACAATTTGTGGTCTTTTTTTTCCTCACAGGCTCTTATCTCTTTCAATGTACTGATTAAAAACAGAACTTACTAAGTAGTATGCAAAGTATTGTATTTTTAATGAAAATAGACTTGAATAGTCACGTAGAAACAGTTTTGAATAGTCTTGAATTTTTCATGTAGAAAAAATAAAGAATGAAAAGCTAAATATTATTTTAAATAGTCTTTATGAGTTTTAACTCCCTGTGTCTTAGTCACTAGAGTGCCCCACTCGTGTTCCCAAGACACACATTAAACTAGGATTTTCTGATTTTTATCATTAAAAGGAACATAAAACAATAAATGTAACATGCTTCCATCACAATCTCCAGATTACATGTCTCTTTTTGAAAGAAATTAGAAAAATTGTTCTTAGAAAGATTATTTCTTGATACAGCACATTTCTTTTGCTAATCTACATCAATATCTATTGGTATAAAATGAGCTCTCTTTTGGTGAATGAATCAACTGAAGTTACCCATGAAAGAATAATTTAGAACAAAGATGGAAAAGTGATTAATTTTTGTGTTTTCACAGATAACTTGTTTATGAACAAATCTGACCAAATAAAGAGCAAAGCCTTGGAAAGGGGAAAATTACTGAGAAATTGACTAGAGAGAGGCAAAATAATTGAAATCACCTCAAATGTACTATTTTATTTACTCCTATGGGTTATATGTGTATCTCATCTTCACAAATAGTCAGTCTAAATGATTTTGATATTTGACAGGAGAAACTGTTACTATCTTATTTTGCAAAAGAGTTTGAAATAAATAATCTCAAAGCAATGTCTGTCAAATTTACTTTTCCCCCCAAGCCTGAAATGCCAATAATTTCATTACAAACTGTAGAAGCAGTGATCTGCCCTATAGACAGTAAGGATGGAAGAATTTGAAAAGGTCGTCTTTTCTTGGTGCAGTATTATTGCTTCTTGTTTCCTGACAGATGTTTATTCTGGGAAGGGATGAGATAACATCTTAAGATAAAATGCAAGTTCTGGATTCAGGTTTTTGATGAAAAGAGATTGGAGTAGTACATTTCATAGTTTAGAGATGACAGAACTCTTTAAAATGCTTTTATATTTGAGAGTGTTTATATAAGCAATAATTAAGATACATAAATTATTATTCCTTGAAGATAATATAGAATTATTTCTATTATTTATAAATATTCCTTTGGATACTTAATGCATTGTGTAGTCTGTGAAACAACTGAGGGCTACACGGAATGCATGAAATAAGTGTCTTGTTTTCCATGTTCCTAAAATTAGCATGAAGTTTAACTTTGAGGTCGTGGGGTTTTTTTAATGTGACTGTGTTTCATGTACAACATAGTGACCATATGTAGTTTCACAACAGAGTTCTCCTCTGGGGATTTGTCAAGAGTATGATATGAATCACAAGTCAAAAATTTATCAAACTAATTTTTTAATTTTCAGAGACAAAAAGATGTATTCATTTTCATTATGGAAATAGATGGAACAAGAAAAAATTAAAAGGATCTGGTCATCAGACTTTCTGATTAAACTTGCCTTCTCTATTGAGAAGACCCAACACCTCTCTCGTTCTGGTTTTAATAGTGATTAGTCTGGCCTGTGAAGGAATAAGAAAATTGTAGAATTAAGGAATTCACACCGTTCAATATAATATTTTATAAAATTTTTAAATATAACTACTATAAAGTGCTGACTTTTTAAACCTGGCTTTTGTTCTGCTAATTCAATATCAAATTCCTAGTTTACTTTAAGGGCACCCTGATTTTAATCTTCGTTACATGTTCGAAAGTATGAATTCAAACAGCTTCATCTTCCTAGTTAGTCTACCAGACTTGTTTTGTTAATGATTGATTAAATTTTTTAGCTTGGAATCAACAATAGGAGAAAATATTTATTTATCAGGCTGCTACAGAAAGCAGTTTTCAAGGACTTTTTCTGTGAATATTGAAAAATATCACAAGTTCAAGAAAATGGGAAAAGTGAGAAGGAAACCATAACACTCTATGGGATAGAGTGTTATATCAATAATAACAGTAAGAGAACATTCTCTCTATTATAAGCAGAACTAATGATGTGCATTCCAGTTTATGAAAGTATCTTCAAGTGGTGCTTACAACTTTCTTTTATCAAAGATGCTGGTCAATACTTTATAGCTTCTCTGAGCTTATTTGCTCTGATCAAAGTATGGAATATAAAAGATTAGAGTCTTCCACTAATTACATGCCTGAAGGCACATTAACAACATAAGTGTCAAGGCTCTGCTGAAAATTCATTTCGCATTTTTAATAAAAATTGATAGCAAGGTTTTGAATGCATCTAACTGGAAAAAAGTAATTTTTGTTTCAGCAGCTTCTTTATGAGGAGAGTGTAGAAGCCCTGAAACCTCACAAACACAAGGGTATAAGCAATTTGTGCTCTGAAAACCGAGTACTATAAATCCTGTCAAACAATTCACAGTGAGTTTCTCCTTAATAATTCTTGATGGTACCGAAAAAGAACTCAGCATTGGAAATTAACACCAAATTTTTTATAAAAGCCATCAATTTCATAACTTCAAACAATCCAATATTCAAAATGTTCCTCTTAGCTGTATGGAACAAAACACAACTACTACCAATTTGAAATTTGTAGATTTTTTTCATTCCTTAAATCTCCCTCTCAGGTTTCTACAATATTCTTCTTAGCATATCTCTTCTCCCTTCCTGTAGCAGCCAGTAATTTCCGTAACTGCGCCAGGTGAAAACATGAAATAAAAGCATTTTATAAATTTCCTGAAAACTTTTATAATGTAATAGGTTCCTGTGGAACTTGGACATCTGACGGTTAGCATATTTCAAAGACGTTTTGCCTTTTGCCGTAGCTCTTATTTATTGTGATTGCCTATCAACTTATGCTGTGTTTTCAGGGAACTGGGATTGTTGGACCTTGCCATCAATGAAAGACAAGCTTTGTGTCTCAAAGTCAGCCTTGCCAGGGACGCCAGGTCTATATTGCCTGTGAGCATGGAGCAAAGAAGCAGTCAAGGTGTAAGTCATGATACAGCCTGTGATATTGCTCGTTGATCCAAGTGTGTACTACATTGTTTCCATCATTTATCAAAAACCATCCTGGGAAATTAAGCCACGTCAGAGAAGAGGTCACATAAAACCTAGTAAAATTTCCATTCAGCTCTATCTGAAATACACTTGTAAATAATTAAATGACAGGGGTAAATCTGATATTTTGAATCAGAAGTACAGTCATTTTGGATACTCGGTAAGGCAAACCTTGATTTTCCTAGATTATGAATATTTTAGCAAGTTTTTCCATCAGTATTTGTTATCTGTGTGTGAATGCACTACTCCCAAATTACTTGGGATAATTTGCTCCTTTGACTTTAACAAGACTTTATTCTAAACATATTAATGTTAGTTTGAGAGGTAATTGTGTGACCTTTAAAGATAACAATTTATGAGTGACCTATGAAAACCATCAAGAACAGTAATTTGCAAGAAATTATGTTTTGTTTGCTTGTAACGGATGTCCAGGCAAGACCTTAGAATTGCTCTTACATCACACAGAAGAATAAACAGCTTAATTAATTCTCTCTGTGAACATTCCTGACAAAAGCAAGAAAATTTAAAAAAATTGAAAGAAGAAAGAAAGAAATAAAAAGCTAGCAATTATCTGCACTACTTTCAATTCTGTGATGATTTTCTGACCCATCTGCCTCTGTAATGAACCTCAACAACAGTTTTACAGGTTTTGTTCCAGAGGGAAAATAAAACTATTTTCAATTGTCTCCTGCATCTTTAATTTTGAGAGATAGAATAAGAGAATGCAGAACAACAGTACGAAAAACAGCAGATGTTTTCTTATTTAAGAGTTAAGTACTAAAAATGTCCCTTGAGGGAATTGCCAGCTCTACCAGTTTTGTCAAGCACTGTCACAGAGCCAAAGTGCACCTCAACATATCTTATCAGCCTGCAGCCTAGGAAACCGAGAAAATCACTTTACACTTTCCTTCCACAAATCTCCTCAGTTGTGACAAAACAGAGGGGTGGGGGGTACAGAGTGGTGGGGGGTGGTGAAGCCACAAGGAAAAAACAAGATGATGACTTTCTCTTTAAGTCATCATACACACAGGCTTTTTCTTCAGATACCTTAAGAAAATTTCTAAATAACTGTATTTAATATTGTAGCAAACCCTGAAAATGTTAAGCCTGGTGAAATTTTTGAAACATAAAATTTTATAGAAGAAACCATTTTGTAGCTTGAATGAAGAAAATCATACATGCAACGTCCCTTCCCATGCAACACTCAGAGGAGGAACAGAGGCCCTAAAGACAGCATAGTTTCCCCTTTGACTACAAAAGAAAACAAAATCTAGGTTCTCCTATATAGCTATAAAACAAAATAATAAATACCTGTCATGATGACCCAAGATGTCTCTGTGGCTGATATTTTGCCAGGAGTGTGTATCTAAATCACAGTTTTTGTTAAAAACATTACAAACAAAGCTGTTACATAACAGTTCAGCTTTCTTGAGCATTGCCTGGAGGTTTATCATCAACCTCTTTCTTTCCCTGTTAGGTCAAACTGTGGTATCAATATATATCATTCTATTTACGTCAAATGATCAAGACTAAGATAAGCAGAAAATAGAAGTTGAGGTATTCAGGATCTAGAATATGTGTTTTCTTTCATCTGATTATGTGACTTTCTGACATTGAGGATAAGAATATTGAGGAAAGAATTCTCCATCTAACAAAATAGATGAGTTGAGGCATTGTTCCATGCTTGCCACACCACTGACAATGTGTTTACTCTGGTGACTCAAGCTGACAGTAAACAAGAGGCAGTCAGATCATCTGCCTTGTAGTGTGACATAGCCAGTATGGCATACAGTACCATTGGTTTGCTAAGACTCATCTCACATGAAAAATTGCTGGAAAATTACTAGGAAAATGCTAACATTTGTATTTCTGGCAAAATATTTGTGAAGAAAATACTAAAAAAGGAAGACGCTATGAAGAAACCACACATAGAAGGACTCATGGCACAAAAAGTTACTTTTAATGAAGGGCTATAACTGAGGATCCCTGGTCAGGACAAGCAATAACATTGTCCTATGCAACTATACATGTTTTCACAGGAAGGATAACTCCCCAATAGCACGTTCTGCTCATGTCCCCATGCTGTGGTGTGATGTTCTGCAGCCTACTTTCTCAGCTTATCTCAAAACATTTCTCTTCACACTCACTAAGTTTTAAATGCATATTTCCATAGGAGTTGCACGTTGCAGTGATACATGACTTCAGGAAGATACACTTTCAGGTGTGTAAGTCACATTTTTCTAAATGCTGTTTCAAATTCTGTATGTTTTTACAGTAAACACCATGCCATGAAAGTCAACATATCTGGTAATACTGTACAAAAAGAGTTATTTGATCAACTGATTAAGCAGCAGTTGGCATTTCTAATGTGGTTGTAGCCTAGAATATTATTATTGATTTATTGATTATTGATCTATATGGTAAAACATATTTCAGAAAATATTCTAACCATGGAATTTTATATGCAAAAAAAACCAGGGATAGAAGATGGTATAGAAGTTATAGTACTGTTGAATAAGATAATTTGATTTTAAATTCCACCAGAATTGTCTGATATATCCAACTCTGAGAAAAGGGTTGTCTGAAACGTCCATATATATTTTGAGCTATTCTGCTTAATGAGTTATTAATTTGCACTTTACAGAAAAACAGAGTATTTGCATAAGGCAACTAAGGGAAGGAAACTTAAGATAAAATTCAAGTATTTGGAAAATCTTCAATTATGTAATATTTATACTAAAATTCTTGTCTTGGTGTAGGCTGATATTTTAAATGCTTTTGACACAGGTTCAGGAAGGAGATAATTCACTGAAAGAACTATTGTCAAATTTTGTCCATTTCTAATTCTAAATTCCTGGTTTCTGTAGAATTTAGGAAATACCAATTAAAAATATATTCTCAATCTAGTAAATTTTGAGGGGACAAAATTTAAATAATTTAGGGTAAGCCTTCGAGTTCCCAATCTTCATTTCCATTTTAACACTCAGTATTGTGCAGTCTTAATAAACCTCAAAAAATCTCTATCTTACAATTGTAAAATGAAAAAAACCAAAATCCTTGCCTCTTTTTTGTGGAAGTATTGTGTTTGGGATGTAAAATGTACTGACAATAACAACTCCATTAAGGTTTATTTGGGATAATAATTTTGCAACTAAAATGAGAAAATAAAGACAGCATCTTAGCTCTAATAACTCAGGAGTTCCATCTACACATTTCTCTGGCTATCTAAGCAAGTTTGGGGCAGAATATTATGAGGCAAACTTTGCATTATGCTCTATACCTGTGTGAACTGCTGCACTGATATTTCTGCCAATTTACATATTGCTAATGTTTTAGTTTTAGAATAAGAAGAGGGATTTTTTTATCAGTTATAAGAATTACGTGCAGACTGCAAAAATAAAGATGGCTATGACTGAATAGATCCATTTACATTTCCTGATTCTCCCGGTCTTCTTTTATTTAAAGCTGCTCATATAATTGAAGTTGGTTTTGGAATCACTGAAGTGAAATAACCACGGCAGCAGTTTGCAAAGGCCCTGAAACCAACAAAAAGGTTTTTCTGCACATATTAAAGCTCAATGCAAGCAGTAGCAATAACAATCATATCTGCAAATTATCTGTTCAATCATCCTGTCTATCTGGTTTGGGAATAGCACTTCCATCTCTATTCTAAACAGAAGCTCCCCTGGAGGTTCTGCCTGCCCTGTATAATTTCAGACAAAATTAGACAAATTTTGAGTATTATTTTGAACATGGGTCAGTAGGACAACGACTCATCCCATTCAGCTGGCACTAGTTCATTAAGATACATCAGCTGGGAAAGTATACAAGAAGTAGCTGTATTTTAAACATTAATAGCAACACTACATTATTCAAACAAGAGAAAAGCGCTTAAAAGATGCCAGCTAAGTGGTTCACTGCAGATATAAAATGCTCTGCAAGAACACTGAATATACTCTCAAATTGTTTATTTTAGTTCAATTCCCCAGAAGATCCCTGGTGTCTGAATTCAAAGATTGCTCATGTTGTTACATACTTTGCCCTTTTCTTTAGAAAACAGTATTGTAGAAACTGAAAACTCCTGGATGCCCCAGCTGTTACTGACTGCTGACCGTGCTGACACCTTCTTCGAGATAGGATGATGCTATACAAGCTAGGTCAAGCTTCAAACTGAGTGTATTTAGCAAAATGAAAAAAAAAAATCAATAAATTTGAGGTACTTCCTAGGGCTAAATAGAGCCAAAAGTTCATTTTCTTGAATGTATATTGTGTGAGGAGCCCAGGTGGTCTGTGCAGAGGGCTATTTCCACTACTGTCCATTCTGGGAAGGAGAGGGAATGCAACACAGGAGTCAGGCCCCTTCTATCATCTGTTGTTAAAGGATGCACAGAAACTGCTTCACTCTGCTATAACTATCTCGTCATCATTTCAAAAGGTTCAGGACCAATGATGTGATCTCCAGGGATAGTTTATGAAAAAGGATGGATTGTGATAAAAACTGTACCTGATTTCCCTGTTGACTGCACATTATTTTCTCTTGAAAGGTGGGATGAGACGGTCCGTCTGCCTTCCCCAAGCTGCTGCATCTGGAGCCTGGTGCACCCTCTGGTAGCAGGAGCAATTTAACCCTTTCCTATAAGTAGATACAGGCTGGGTCTGAAAATCTCAGCAGTTCTTATTACCAAGATTTGCCCATGTCTAAAAAGAGAATATTTGGTAACATCTGTTTCATGTATTTTCGATGGTGTATTACCTCCCATCTAATTGAAGGTTTCTTAAATTATTTATTTGCTACACAATAACCTATTCCATGCTTTTCAAGGTAGCTTTGGAACTAGGTTGGAAATAGTGGACAATGTAAAAGATGTTTTAGAAGAAAATTACTTTTGTATTTGGTAATTTACCATTGCTTGCTGTTAACATATTAGTGAAAATCTGAGAGACAGTCTTCTTTCTGGAAATTATTGAAAGATAAGACTATATGTATCTTCTAATAGTTAATTGTCTTCTCACATATCACTGATCAAAATTTAATATAAATAATTCAAAATTTTGGGAGGTTTTGTGTTTATAAAAGGAAACTATTTAAAATCAGTTTTCCTACTCTATTAAAGTAACTGCAGAACTATCAGAACAGAGAATTGAGTGGAGGTATGTCAGTCACCACAGCACTACAATCATTTTGTTGAAAGCTCTTAAAATCTTCAGCTGTTGGAACTTATGGATGATTGATGCAGATTGCTCTAGGTGCAAGCTGATGTTCCTTAGTGATTATGAAGATGAGGGTGGTGAAAAAAAAAAACCTCAATTCCTGACTACTTTGCTTTTCTCTCCCTGGTATATAATAGTCTACCATGTTATTTTAAAGCAATCCCTGCAAAACAAAAATATGCGGAAGGGCTATTATGGGGAGTTGTAAGTTAACTCTCAAAGGTCTTGCATCACGTATAAAAGAAAATAACCTTACCTTGTAATCTTCATGAAAAATAGTTGGTTTTTGATAAATCATAAGCATTATTTTCATTTAGAAAACTCCTCTACATATATTTGTGTTATATAATTATATATAATCAAGGGTTGCTGGAGGAATCTTCATAGCATTTCCCCTCTAAAGTTCCTGTAGTCTGAGCATTTTGAATTAATTATGGCAGACATTATGTCAGATCTTATAGTCCAAATGAAAATGGCATTTTCATTCAGTAAATAGATTTGGAGCTTTTCATGATTTTAATTTTTTTCGTTTCTTTCATTTTTACTATGACATACAAAAATTAACTTAGGAGAATGTAGGTAAATATTTATGAGTAATTTTTTAAAAAATCACATAACTGGAAAGATTTTTTAAACAGAAATGGAAGCTGAGGATGTCGACTTGTACAAGTCCACAAGTCAGTAGCAACATATGCTTCGGGAAAACCACAGTGTTTTCCTTTAACATCTTTAAATCATTGCCATTCATGAAAAAAAGACAAGAATTTTCTCCCACAGCAATGAGATCAGGCGGCATTAAAAGGCTTATTTGTGCTCCCGAAATACATAAAACTATTACAATATATCACTTTGAAATTTCAAATATTTCAGTAGCAATCATCTAATAGCATTCATATCTCTAAAAGATACAACTCCATCCTGGTACATTTTTATGTGTCACTCAGCTAGCTCTATTCTTAGTGATTAAGTTTTAGCAGAAAAAACCCTAGCATAATTTTGCTATCAGCAGGTTTTACTGCATTGTTTCAACTTGTTTTTCATAATGATAATGATAATATTTTACAATCAAAGACATCCTTCATTATATTTGCAGAGGACATTAACAGTGTTGTATATTTTCTAGTAACACAGCCCCACTATTGCTACCTTCATAAACATCTGTAGAAAGCAAATAAGTGGTTGAAATTCTTGAAAAATATTTCCACTTTTTTTGTACTGTCATTTCTGAAGTATATGGAACATTTCTTCTCTTTTCTTTCCTTTCTATGTTGTACAAAAGTGACATACCAAACTGACAGTTTTGGGAATGAGCTTCTTCCCTGTCTTGAATGTTCCCGTAGGTATTCCCTGCCTTGGAAACCTTCAGAAACATCTTTGGTAACATCCTTTTGCCAGACTGTTTTAAAGTATCCTATCCTGATTTAAAGAAAAAAAGAAGTAAAAAACTCTCCAAAGTTCAATGAAATTCTTTAGGTTGTTTCAGGAGAGGTTATGGCATTGCTTTGCATTACTGCTGCAACAGCTTTTCACTCAGCTTGCAAATCCAGTGACATTCTTCCCCAAGAAAGGAGTCAGGCCACAAGGCATTTCTCTAAGGAAGTCTCAAACTCCTAAGCACAGCATCCACCTTCACAGTCTCCATAAAAAGTTGGAGGAAACTGGACCGTTCAAAAGACAGCAGCAAGCTTGGCTCAGTTCCTTTGAAGAATGAACCTGCCCTGTGCTGGAATAGGTAACTCTGGATGGGGGATCCTGTGGAGCCTGGTTCTTATCCTGCAGTCTAAGCCCTGGCAAGACAGAGCCGCAGAAGCAGCTGCTGCTTGGTCCTTGACCCCCAGTGCACCCCTTTTCTGTTCCCTGTCTCCACACAGTGAAAGTTTGCAGCTTCAGGGTTTTCTCAACCATTTTTCCATTAGCTTTTGGTAATAGGAGACCTAAAACACGGACTTGACTCACCATTATTTTTTTTCTTTTGTTCTTATTGGATCCAAATTAAAGACTAAAAAAATTGAGACAAATTCTGTTCTATCATAAAACTATTGTCCACTCTCCTATGGGTCAGAATATTTACCATTTTGAATTACAAGAGTGTTTGTGCATGCCGTAAGGCTCACACCAAGCAATACTCTTGAATCCTAAAACCTTTGTTCTTTCACACTTGGATTATTACAGCTCTTTGGTTCTCTGCTGCAGGATCATGACATGACATTTTAATACACATAGTCTGCTTCCGGCATTTTAATTGGTTTAAAACTGTTGGTAGCATCTTTTACTGTATTAATTTATTGCTTCAGCGTTAGTCAACTGAAACTTTCACCAGATGGCAATACACCCCCTGAATACTGACGAGGAGAAAGAAAATATTTATATGATGCAAATGTTTGCTCATTCATTAAATATTCATGTATTGTTTTTTAGAGTTTGTTTCTGTGGGCTTTTTTTGTCCCTTTTACTTTCAGTTGCAATGCAAAAGGAGCCTAAAGTTTCAAATTTACATCTCATGGTGGCATAATTATTAATAATCTAGCTCTCTATTATCTGCCTAAAAAATAAGGAAAAAATAATTTGAAAATGTTGCACAAAATTTTTTACCTACACTGGATAGCAAGACAAGTGAAGTATTCTGAAACTTCCAGCAGTGTTATTGTGTGGCTGTCATCCCTTCCCTCTCCCATTGCCAAAGGAGCAACATGGAAGAATAAGTGGAGATGACCTTCTCACTTCACTTCTAAGTATGGCTTTCTCCACAGAACTCTTTCATACTACCCAAAAAAACAGGGAGCACTAAAATTTGGTGCTCAAGTATGTTATCTCAGGAAATTATCTCCCTCCATTACTGACAGGTCCTTGGGGAAGTCACCTGCATCCAGCTCTATTTCTAATCACGACACTATCTGTAATGTTCAGAAATCACTTAAGCTATCTGCCAAATCCCTGCATTTGTCCTTATTTCTGGTAAAAGTAGCAAGAGAATTAAATGCACAAAGAGGAAAGGAATTTGGGAAATGCTATGACTTACATTGATCACAGCTGAAAGTACCTTGGTCCAGTTGGTCCAGTCATTTCCTGCTTGGACCATTAATTTTCTGGCTGTCTTACTAAAAAAATCTATTCTTTACTGGGTGGTATATAACTTGAAAAAAACAGTCTGAATTCAGACATCCTCTTGGCTCTGAACGTTTGAAATCCATAGCTTTTTGCTGCAGCTATTTGCTAATCACAGCGTGTCAGACTACAATACTTGGCAAAACGTACCTTTAGTTTTCTGATCCTCAGTCTTGACTAAGCTTTCTCAGAAAGTCTAACCCTATGAACTAAACTAATAACCTCCTGACTAGGAAGTTCCCATCCTCTCTGGAGCATGGGCTTTGGAGTTCAAGCCTTTCAGTAGATTAAGAGTGGGATTGCACAGATCTGCCTCTAAGGCTTTCTTGTCTTACCTGTCACTTATTGCACAATATTCTTTGCTTTGCAATGCTCTCAGTTGGCTCTTCTTGCCAGGACATTTCAAGCACATGGTTATTTCATGGTGTCAGTTCTTAAATCCTTCTACTCAATTAAGTTTTAAACAAACTAGATATAAAATAAATTAATTAAATATTATAAATTTAAGTAATTAATTTAATACATAGATTTTGCACAGTCTTCATGGTGCAATAGGTGTAACATTCCTGTGCCATGGAGTTCTAGCCATCCTCAGAACCTGATCCTCTTTTGTGCCTTGCTGGATTGCCTGGAGCCTCCCAGATGCAAAGGTAATGTAGCATATGGATGGACTTTCTCTCTTGTTCCACAGCGCCATCAGTGCTGTGCTCAGGAGAGTGTACCTTGTCTTGTGTGGCTGCCACCACTAGTGACATCCCTAGGCAGAGCTTCATTTTCATATCCCAGGCTGGAATCTAAATAAAGCACACTGTGATCGTGAAGGTGCACTCAGCAGAGGCTGGTTCATGCTATCAATACCTTGGATCCAGACCCTAACGTTTAGTTTGTGCCAAATGTTCACTTCCAAAATCCCACAGACAGCAGCTCATTCTCTCTGAGTATGCGGCACTCCTGCCTCTTCTGGTGCTCCACTGGAAAGCACTGCGAGGTGCTGGGTTTTGCTCCTGTGCTCTCATGCTGTGGCCTTGGCTTTCTGGAGCACAGAAATTCTTGAAATTTGGCTCATTTATGGTTTCTAATTACTTGTTTAAGAGGCTCTGGCCAAACCAATCCTGTGAACTCCTGTTTTTCAGAAGAACCAAGAGTTGACCATCTTTTTACATTGCCAACTTTCTTTTGAATTACTTGCTCTAGGAGTGTGCTTGAAGGCTCTCAGGCTCCAAACCCAAATCAGCAAACAAATGTAGATGCCTGTTTGGTTTTAACAGGTCCAATAAATCTCATTATTTGTGGAGAAGTTGTCATAATTTGCTGGACTGCATCTTGGCATATAAAGATGTTGTCACCACTGACACTCAAAGATGCATCTTATCTGGTATCTCAGCAAGTATTTGGGGTGGATACATTTCTGTATCCAGACATTTCTGCTTCATCACATCACCACTTTTCTGCCTAGCTAGATATTCTATCTTTTCTGTCTAGACCAATGCATTCTGCTTTCTGAAGATGACACTGTAGAGAGATGAAAATCAAGACATTCAAAGCCTAACTCTGAGATTCATAAAAACAAATCTCCCAAAGCTGTATCACCGAAAGAAAACCTTGGATTTGATAGCACCTGATTCTGAAGATACTATGAATTATAAAGTTTCTGTTATAGATATGAACTATAAATATTTCACACATTAGAAAATACTACTAGCCAATCCCAGTCTGCTGAGTTTCTTCAGAGATATGAATGGACACCTGGATCTAAGCAAAAAAAAATAACAAGACACAACAATTTTAGCAGAGTTGAATGAAAAATATTAGCAAGATAGATCTGTATTAATTCTTTTTTTTTTCAGTAGACAAGTATTTAGTAGGAAATCAGCATTTAACATTTGCTTTAAGAATTCATGGATAAACTATTTGGAAATTATTCTGAAATTGCCATAGTCACTACACTTGGTCTGTGCCTTGGAATGAGCATATAAAAATCCAGACAATTAAAATAGAACAGTTACAATTCTTGAGAAATCTAAACTCTGTCCCTTGTCAAAACTAAAACTGAAAAGTTAAATTTTCTTAAATTTTGAATCTTGTAATATCTCAGTTTTAATATTTGTGAGTGGCTTGCAAATGTTTATTAATTAAAAATAAACAAACAAACAACCAAATAACAAACCCAGAAAAAAATGGCACTCTGGCTTTTCTATAATCATGCTGCCTACAATGACAATACTAATTTTAAAAAATCATCAGCTTTTTTAACATGTCAGGCTTTATTCCTGGCACTGTTATCTCCATTTTTCCTCATCCTCCACTTTCTCTCTCCTTATGAGATTGCTTAGAAAAATAACTCACACAATTAATAGGAAAAAAGTTACCTTCTTTTTCTTCTCTTAAGTAACCAGAGTAAGTTCTTCCATCCGCAGTTCCTAAGTCCAGAAAGTTTTAGTTTTCGTCCTTGAAAATTTTGTATTCTCTATGGTCTGAGTTCTGTCACCATCCTAAACTTCTATTGCTTAAGTCTGCTGTTGTTGAACACCACCTTGCTTAGTAAGGATCTACTACAGTGGCAGTCATCTGTTCATGTACTGCACTCTGGGTAACAAAGCATGCTTGTAAAGATAGTCTTGTAAAACTAACTAAAAAAAAAAACAAAACAGGACACACTCACATTTGTAAACCTAAAGTGCCTCTTTATAAAGGAAATTATTGCCTGAGATGCTTCATCCAGCCAGCATCATGTGCTTTTCAGGAAGGGCTTCCCTATTACCAGCACCTCTGCACTTCCCTCTAAGATCTGAGGGGATTGATGGAAGGAGTACTTTCATGGAAATACGATGAGAGACTAAAAAGCTGATTCTTCCTCTCTGATGTTAACCTCAAATAGAAAAAATGACTCTAAGAGAATAAATAGCATGTGTTTAGTACATTCAAAATTTGGGGCTTTTTGAACTTTTCTTAACTTCTACCCCTGTGAAATATAATAAATAGAGTGTTGCAGCAATACTGAATTGAGTTTATTCATTTAGAAAATACTCCAAAATTATTATTATTCAGAAAATACTTGCCACTTGAAAAAGTCTGTTTCATCAATGACAAACTCAGATTTTTCACTTCTGTTTTAATAACCCTACTGACACAATTATGTGTACAGCTAACAGGGACATGAACGTCGATAAAGAAAAGCAGGAGCTCACCTGAATCTTGCCTTGAGATTGCACATTTTAGAAGGAAAAGTACAGGTCCCCACATCATCCTTTATATTTTGGCAGGATGAGTAAGAATTACAACAACAAAAAAGTCAAGCGCCATAATGTAAGCATCTAAATTCCCACTGCAGTCTGAATGGAAGCATTCAGGAATGCAGCCTAAGCTTCAAAGCTGTTCAGTACATGCACCTTCTGCATAAATCAGATGAGGGACCACGGGCACTTCTGAAACTCAGGGTAGCTGGTCTGAATGCTTATGATTGGTCAAAATAACTCACTAGTAATTCAGGTTCCTGCTGCTTCAAGCATTTAGAATGGATGCTGTTTTTTCCCAGCATGGAAGAGAACAGAAGGTTTTGTGTATTATGACAAGATAAAAGTGTAAACACATTAAAAAAGTAAGGAAGTAAAAATACTTTTACAGGTTTTCTGATAACTGGAAATAATTTGGATTTTTTTAAAACTTCCAATATAATAATAAAAAATTAGCATTTAATTGCCACAGTAATGAATAAAACTGCATTTATTATTAGTCAAGTATTTGGAAAATTTTTAAGTGCTGATTAAAAAGCCTAATTTTAATTTTAATTTCAATCACAATTTTTGAACATTTTAGATTTCCCTGTCGAATGTTTGCATCCGGATAAATGAAAGTTAAACAAAAACCACACTTCTCTGATTTTCATAGTTGATGAAAATTACATAGCTTCTTTTCATTCATCTTCCTTCAAAATGCAAATAATAATAAAAAAATTCTATTAACTATTTTTTCAGGAACACACAGTGTAAATTGATATAAATCTATATACTAATTTTAATTCTGTGAATTAGGAATTTCTAGGAATACGGCAGGAAGTATGCTCCTACCTCTTATGTGTGGTAACCTATAGTACAAATATTACAGATGTATCTCCATTATATTGTCTCATCAGGCTAAGTTCATGCCATACCGAACAATATGCAAGCTAGTTTTCTAAATATAATGCAAAATTCTTTGGAATGTAGGATTTTGTCTTCTTTCCTTTTTTTTCTCCCTTTTTTGAATATCTAGATGTAGATTGAAAGATTAAGGGTTTTTTTCCATTTTATAAATAAGATATCAGATCCCCTTAAAGTAATTTGAGAAATAATTGCTATTTTAAATTAACATCATTCATTTATTTTTGCTGCTAGTTACAATAATTGCCAGTATAGGCAATTATTAGTATCGGGATATCCAGTTAGTCTCCTGATCAGTGTAGCTTTTACCCATTTACCTAGGTTTGATGTGTTAGAATCTTAAATGTTACTGCAATAACAAGAGTGATATTCTTGCACAGCCAAAAATTTTGTTGCACCTCATTGGAGACAAGCAGAAACAGTTGCTTTACACAAAGACCAGGAAATACTGTAAATCACACATAGAGCATCTATATATTCTGTAACACGAGAACCAAAGCTCTGCCAATTTATAATCAGTCAAAATGTACAAAACAGGACGAGCAGGAAAATATATATTGTTATAATAGAAATACCACAATGTACAGGTTGGCAAAGTTTTGCTATCAAAATTAAAGAAAGTAGTACAAAACCACTGCCACATTCTATGGCATCTCAGATATACTTATGATCATTTTAAGGAATGGAAAGCTAGGTATTTATTCTGTCTTCAGGAAAAAATAAGTTTCTTGTGGCAAACATAATTCTTGTAGTTACTTTTCCTGAAAAAAACATAGAGGGGGAATGTGTGCTCTTTCTTGTGGTTCTTTTTTTGTGTTGTTGTTTGATTGATTGATTGAGTGATTGATTGATTGATTTTTAAGGAAAATCCCTCATACTGTAGTGGAGGTCTGGACTCTTCTCAGAGTGATAAAAAACCTACCAGCTAGTACTCTTCCTGGTTTTTGTTTATCTCCTGTTAACATGTGCCTTTATCTTTACCTTTTCATGCATCTGATTGAATAATTTTTCTTCAGTTCACCTACCTTCATTTACTTTAAGATTTGCTAAATTGAATTATGGTGGTCGAGGTATATTCCATAGATTTTAGCAGTATTTAACAAAGAGTGTATTTTTATTATATTTTCTATTTTTATTAACGCATTTTAAAATGTATGTTTTAGATAAGCGAGTTTAGAGGACTTTAGAAATATCTAGATGTGCTTGACATAGCATCTTCAATGGTCACATCTTCAGACAATTCTGGTACAGAGGACTCACTTTATCCACTATAATTCTATAGCTCTGCCAATTTTATTTGATGTCCAGCTCCAGAATGCCAGGATAACATAGCTGTTGCTAATGCCTGCAAACACTTTCCTGTCTTTTTCTGACAAATTGCTGGAAAAATATGTCCATGTCCCTTCAGAGTAGCAGCCAGCAATAGTGCTCACTCTTTGTCCACCCAAGGGTTCATTTGGCTTATTATTTCAAACCAGGCATAATAAACTTTCCAAGATGATTTTTCTTCAAAGCTTACTACTCTCTGACTTGGTCAATTTAACAAAACATCTGTGTAAGCATTTGTCTTGTGTTACCATAGCAAGAAAAGTGATGCTGGATTCTACACTCACAGAGGGAACTGTCATTCTTTTCCATACCTGGCTTTTTGTTCATTGCTGAAGACAGAATTATGTTGTTAAGGATAAAGTGTGTTATTTATGTTATAGTTACAATTCTTTCACACACATCAACTTTGCTAGCTAAACTAAGCTGAAAAATTTCTGTTCATCCGCATCTCTTAGAAGAATGCTACATATAATGACACCAAAGAAGAGAAATGCTATTAAGTTATGTTTTTTAGTTAACTAAGTAATTTGTTGCTTCTGTAGCTAAATTTTGTCATCCCCTCCATGTGCTCACTTACTCTATGCTACCACCTGAAGTCCACAACAAACAATCTCATGTTAGATTATGTACCAAAGCAGGCATATACCTCCAAAAATATATCTATGGGTAGACTTCAAAACAGCAGATGAAATGGTAATGAAAGGTTTTCCTATCACATTTCTATCAGATTCTGTTTACATTTCTAAGTGAACCTGTAGGCAGTCATACACAGAATTGTAAAAGGGCTGCCATTTACAAAATTAGTTTCATCCACCTTAAATTTTCCAACACCTACAATGTCCCTTGCCATTACACGTGCATTTGGCTCTCACAACAGCTGTACAGTGGGAGAGCCGGTGAGCCTGTAGCCACAGCAGCCCCTGGATGTGCCCTGGCCACACTCCCTGGGCTAGAGAGACCAAAAGGTCTCTCCCAAGATGCCTTGTTCTGCTTCTCTTACTCTAGTCCCACCTGTGTACCACCCCGTGCCCTCAGACTATTGGTCCCTGATGCTTTCTCTCCACCCCTACTGACCCCATATAAAAACCCTTCCTCTTTCATCTCTCTTGCTCATCTTCTCTTGAGCCCATCCTCATCTGCCTCCCTGGACCTGCACCACGCACGTGGCTGGAATAAACCCCTCTCAGAGACCAATCCTGACTCTGTGCCATCGACTTATTGAGGAAGCTATCCAGGGTGTCTGAGTGTGTGTGTGTGTGTGTGCAGTGGCCTTGCCATGCAGCTCTCAGCCAGAGACGCTTTCAGAAGGTTGTAGCCTCTTTGCCACCAAACCTCCAGCTGCAACAGTACAGACCTTTCATAACAGGGCTAGTTTTTTTAAAATATCATTGTTCTTTTAACTTTTAGTTCTTTTGGGCAAAAAGCTTGTTTACTTCTCTACCACAGTCATTAAAAGCTTCATTTTTTTGTCAAATAACAAAAAAAATTTTTTTAGTTCTTAAGTCCCTGTGAATTGATAAGCAATTAATCAACATAGTAATGCATATTTCCTTAGGAGAATAACGTTTTCTCAAACAGTTTGTAAAATGTTTCATTTTTCTCCAAGTAGTTGTTAGGGAAACCTGACCGTCCTTGCACATTTAGTTTACTACTTTCCTTTGCTAGTTTTCATCTGCTAATTTTTCTTATATTTGCTAGTTTTTGCTTTCCATTACACAGACATTCAGAGTCAATGATACAGTGATGACATCAGTTTTAAAAAATCCATGTCTCTAAAATCCCACTTCAACCTATGAATTCCTACTGTGGGTGAAAAACGTTTGAAGTTTCCAAATACTTCCTGGGCAACCTTGTATCCCTTTCAAAAATATCAAAGTCTGCAAGTGCTATCCAAATGGATTTTTTGGGGGAAAACTTTGTTGGTTTGTTCTTTTAGGAATTAAAAAATGTATGTAGCAGCATTTGTAATACAACATTCTTGATGTCTGTATCAGTTAATCTACTGAAATAGATCTAAATCTAAGATCACTGGGCAAATTCTACAATTAATCTGATGAAATTTTCAAAAGCTTCTCCTCCTTTTTTTAATTGCAAATATATTTCATTCAGAAAAGGGAACGTAAGCTCCAGACATGTTCAGGTACTTCTGAGTGTATTTATTTCATTGAGATGGCCATATTAACAATTTATCTGAATCCTAATGACACTGTCTTTTAAAGTAAAGCCTTTACTTTGCAGCTTTGGAGGGTGTTAGTACAATTAAGTTTATTTTAGCTGTTTTCAGGGCTTCTAGAGAAACTGATGATTCCATATTTGAAAAACCTTAGGATATATTAGATTTGCATACAACAAAAACTGAACAATCCTCATCTATTCTTGAAAGCAGAGGCTTAAAAAATGCTATGAAAGATTGCAGTGTTGAACAGCTAAAAGTATTTTTCTGAAAAAATAGGAAATTAAATTTAAAAAAAAAAAGTTATGTAAAGGAAGACTTGACATTTATAATCCATTACAAATAAAACAGTCACATGGTTAGATACCCACACAACTCATAAAATACGTTCCTAAGGATGAGTATTTAACAATGATGTTATACTTTGAAATAGGAAGTTCCTAATTTTTTTTTTACACTCATGCTTCTCCCGTGTAAGGTGGGTTAACACAAATTAACTTTCACACTAATCTATCACACCTGAATGCCTCATTAAACTTTTCCAGCTTCAGACAATTTACAAAACTAGCAAAAGCATTGACATAGTAATTATACTGGATTTTACAGTATAAGATGCTAATATGGCAATTTTGCCTATAGAAATTTATGGCAAGCATTTTAACCAAGAATAAAAATAGTCCCTAAAGAAATTAGGATGAATTAGAATATTTTAGCAGTGAAAATTTAATTTGAGTGGAATACCTTGAATATAATTTCAAATGTGTTCGTAAGGAGCAATTTTGTAGTCAATGTTCACACAGAAATGTGAAGACAGTATAGCTGTTTTGCACAAAATTGTAGCTTTTACAACGTCTTCATTGTAGTCATCTAGTTCCAAATCTTCTGCGCTAAAAAACGCAGTTTCTGATATATGGCATTAATGAAATTTAAATTATCAGATATATCACCTTTGTATTGGAATTAAAATGAAAATTATGTATAACTGTCATTTGAAGTCAATGAAGCATCTAAATTCTTGACTCTAGCTTTTCTGCTGCTTCTTACTTTTCTTTCAAAAAGGCTGACACAAATGTAGAACAGAAACAGGAGACATCAGAACTTTTCACTGGCATTAATTTACTACATAAGTCAATTAGCCAATTTGAGCTAAAATAGCAATCTGGACCAAAAGAATAGAAAAGACTGTTAGGAGACAGGGAGATGATTAAGTCATTAACCCTCTTGGATAGAAAGAAAAAGCTAAATATTGATTTTAGAACATTGACAGCTTAGTTGGATGTTAGGCATGAGGAAATTTATTGTATGTCAGAAAACTAATACATCTGCTGAGTCTGTGATTTGTAATTTGTTAATCTTATTTAGATTTATGACTCCAGAGTCAACTTCTGAAGGTAATTTGTTAGTTTCCTTTAGGAGTAGGGACTAAGGTAGTGGAGGAGGAGTGGTTTGGTAAGGAATGTTACTGATTACAAAATGCTTTTTTTTTTTCCTTATCTTGAGTAGGTGTTTTCTGCTACTTCACAGTTGAATGCTTTTGCTCACAGAATTTGTAGTACAACATTTGGTTCCTTGGGTAAAATTAATTTCATTCTGTTTGTATTTAGGCTATCTGTTCTTGATGTTTTCCATTTATTGCACTGTTATTGGAGATTAATTGATAATATTAAATTTGTTATTTTGGCAAGAACTCTTGCCATGTCAGAAAACACAGATGACAGAAAACTAGGGAGTGGGAACAAATATCTTAAGGGAAAGTCTTCTAGCTTTGATTAAAAGACCCTAATTGTTTTCCGTACAGATTTCAATAAACAAGGATTATGACAATGACACATATTTGTGTGTCATTTAATCAGTTTATATCTGAAATACAATTTAATAACTTCATGCACCTTACTACTTAACAGTCTGCAGCATATGATTTAATTTGTATAAAGCCAAGCACTGAGATTTAAAAAAAAATTTCTTTAACAATTCAGATCTTAATTATCAGCAGTTAAAATTCCCTTCCCCTTGGCTATGATGCTTACCATGAGCACAAAGATTTTATTTGCTTTATCATTTTTAAAATGTAGATAGTCATGATAAGCATATGCTATGTGCTTACCTTACTTGAGATTAGACCAACTTTTTCTCAGTCTCTTGATTTGTGATCACAGTTACGTTTGTGACTTTCATTATTCTTTATTAATTTTTTAAACCTGTGTGGTCAATGACTGAGCATACATTTCAGTCTCAAATCAACTCAGGGTTTTGGTGACACAATCAGGGAATAAAACAGAAAATAAGAAAAGAGTACTTCGGGGAGTTAGAGAATTAAAGACTTACCCTTAAGTCCACATTAATAGTTCAACCAGGAATGTAAATGAAGGACATGAAAAATTAATGCAAAGCTGGAACAGAACAACACTATGGGACACAACAGAGAAATAGCTTCACTATGTATGAAAAAAATAATATAGATGGGGTTTTGCTATCAGCTGAAGAAAACCAAAAGTCCAATCATACTGTATTACACTCACAGTGGTTTAAATAATTTTTTTAAAAGTCTGAGACCTAAAGATTTCTTAAAGATCTGGAATGGCTAATATCCCTACAGTCCAGAAGGTCAGGTTCCACTGCCAAAGGACTTTATATTTTCCACATACATCCCTTACCATTTTTAAACTCTTCTTTCCAAATTCTCATGAGAGGCAAAGGTGGCACTGGTAACATTTAAACACGTTGTAGATATGAAGAGGCATATGGTGACCATCTGTCATCCAGCGGTCATCTAAAGAATGCCTTGGAAACAAGAAAAAGATAATGTGGGTTTTTTTGAAAAAGAACATGGTATAACTTTCTAAGAGCTCAAAAATTACTGAAATAATAAAATGAAAATTTATTGAACAGCAATACTGCTGTTTACTTTAAGAATTACTTTGAACTTATACAGTATAAGTTAATGAATTTGTCGGATAAAATAGTAAATTAAAGTTTCAGCAGATAGGCATCTGGTACAGCACTCTTTTCATCTCCAGCCAGTCTCTGCATCCTTCAGATAAACTCCAGTTTTCAAAATTGTGTGTTGCTTTGTGTTGATACCCATTACATTTGTTTCTCACACCATTAAACATGAGTTTAAGACAGTAAGCACGTCCTATAAGCATTGCAACCTGTTATCATCTACACAAAAATAACTTCTTGATGGTTTTTTGGTGCATTTTCAGATTGCTGTCAATATTATTGAACAATATTATATAACAGCATGTGGTTGGATTGCACATGTAAGATATCTGAGAACAGAGTACAAAATATTTTCAATTAAAAGAGGAAGAAAAAAAAGTTTGGTGTAGTGCAGTACTTGTGTTTGCCATCAATAAAAGATATTATTAAATTTAACGCCTTTGAAAAAAGGAGAGCAAAACCTTGTATGTCAAGTCCTTCTTTGCTAATGAGTATTAAAATCCTTATAACTATCTCAGAGAGCAAATAAGAAAATAGCATATTCCTACAAATTTTCTAGGGTGCAATTGTTTTCCATCATCCTTTTTCATGCCCTCTTATTCCTTCTTAGAAATCAAATATTATGCTGGACAATTTTACTCTATGAAAGAATATATACGAGAATTTACAAAGATGCATTTACTGGTAATATTGTAATGACACAGCATATAAAAAAGTCACCCAACATTTGTTTCTTTTAAAGACCTAACCTGAAGAGAAGGGAATGTCATGTCAAAGTAAGGAAATTGAATAAACTTCAGTCTTTATTCTGTCTTGTCTGTTTTTCCCTGTTTCAATGTTGTGAAGCAGTTCAACTTCCTTTGCACCAGAACTGTTCTGCTATAAAAAACAAGTTCTCCACCTCACTGAGAGAAATAAAGTAGTATATTCCAAGAAACTTCAATAGGAAAAAGCATTTGAAATAAGGTTAATTTCACTGTACTGTATTTAAACTGATTAGAGGCATGTTTATAATCCCCAGCTATGCTGCCTCTTGAGGCTGCAGCACGCACTTCAGTTCATCCCTTATACTAATCTTGCACAGACTGACATTTTGCAGCAGAAGCTGATTGCATAACTCTATAGGACTCTTATTAATGCTACGTTATCCTCACGTAATTTCTTGGGCCAAAGAACTGCTTAGAATTCTTTTCCTTTATTTATCCATTTAGGAAATGATTCTTGTAGTTGGTCACCACTTAGAGTGCTATGTAAACTTTAATCTCTCTCTAATTTGGTGCTGAGAGCCCACAGAGTATTTGTTCTATGGCTGTATTTGTATTTGAAAGAAACAGTACCTGGGAAAATACTATTATATGGTAAATATGGCACCTTCATCCATCATTTCTACAAGAGAAGAGATATAAATAAATCCTTTTAGAGATGGCATCCATAGATACTGCTTATCCATGTAAAAATGTGCACAGCCAATATCAGAATTTCTTCCACTGCACCACATTTAATACAAATGCTCATTTCAACCATTACAAGGGTTTTTCTTTGAAACAGCATGAAATCCAATGTGCTAAGAAACAAGTACTGTAGTGAAAGCAAATGAACTGTTAAAATGCACACACAATTATTGCTTCAGGCTAAAAGGGAGATCATTGGCCAGATACTTGAAGGGAAGCACACTTTGTGATTACTCACTGAACTCTTTGACTATTCAGACATCTAAAGCTAACAGTCTCTTAACAATATTTAAATGGGAATCCAAATTCTGCCTTTGCACAGGAAAGCAAGCTGGGAAAAAGCTGAACACCTTCACCACACTTGTAATTTCTGCAGGTGATAAACAACCCAACCAGCAAACACCTGATTTCACACTTTCACCTAATATCACTTTCATCTGAGTTTAATGTACAGTTGTGTTTAAGAATTCTTATCCCCCCCCAAATATGCTTCTCGAACTACTGACAGATAGAACTTTCTAATGTTAGACATAATTCTAAACAAAACACTTGTGTCCAAATGCTTGTTCTAAATTTGTTAAATATGGAGAGGGAACTGTTCTGCATCCTGTTCTAGGGTAATTCTTAAACACAAAATATAAATGTAGTTGAAATACTGCATTTAGAAATACTTCATTCAGAAGGGCCACAGAATGCATAGAACACAAAATATATCATGCATACAGTTAATTTCTGTAATAATTCACCTTCATGGGAGGTGATTCATTAACAAAAATATGTATATAAACAGATGCCATCTTTTAAAATTACCTCTGCGTATGTTATGCATGAGTTAAAATTTCCTAAATAAAAATACAGTTATCTAAAATGTTTGTATCAGGTATGTTGTGTATCAAAAGTATTTTATATTCAGAAAGAAGAGTATGGGAAGGAAAATAGGCCATGGATCTACCTAAAACAGAATTTGCTTTAAAACATCTACCTGATTCAGAAGATAAGTGAATTTTTATTAAAGCCTTCAAGAGCAAATAAATTTTCTGAAACCTAGAAATCCAGGCTTTGAAATTCAAGGGTGTTTTGAAATTAATTAGATCAGCTTGAAGTGAAAGGAGATGACTGGTAGCAATTAGCAGATATTTCTGATAGCTCAAGACACAACAAGAATTGTACTTTCTAATTAACATTTCTGAGCTTTTTTTCTTGGATTATTTCCCACCAGCACAGCTTTCTCATAAATCTGAAACCAATTTGCAAATGTCACTAATTTAAAAACATACTTTTATTACAATGACATCTTTACTATGAAAAATTATGATGAAAAATACTTATGTTCCTAGAGTTTCATTCACTATCTGTACAGAACACTAGGCTTTTATTACAAATTTTTTTCTTCTGCTTCTCAAGTGCTTTTTGATTTTTGTTTTGGAAAGTTCGTCTAGAACTGTGTTATAACAAAGAAAGAAATCTAAATCTTTCTATAGATATACAGATTATACAAGTTATGTTTTGAAATATATTGTAACACACCATCGTATTCTGTGTAAAGTGATTTCCTGTAATTCTTTGATCCTATTAGATGAAATTATTTTAGACACTTATTTAGAGATATTCACACTGAGTTTTTCACTGAAAAATGGTTGGAATCCATGGGAAAAAAAACCCACCACGATACAGAATCATAGTAGGGTTGATAGAAGTTTCATCAGCTTAAACATATATATTGTAATAGCACATAGCATTGTTTTGAAAGCATAGAAACGAGACATCATGTTTTCAGTCCTGAAGTCCTAGTGTTGGGGTTTTTTCTTATAATGGTGCTTTCAGCTGCAGAATGTTTTGCATAGAACTAATTGTGCTCAGTTACTTTGGTTTCTAAGCTGTATTTGTGAAGGAAATACTTGTGTTAAGACCTTTGCCTACATGTTTCCTGATGGCCATCACAGGCACCATGTGCCTGTAGCTCTGCATTTGGGCTGAGCAGGAAAGCTGAGGGCACTTTCCTCAGCTGAGGCACACAAAGAATTGTACTTCTCTGTCCTCTCATTCAGCTTTCTCCTTACCTTCCACTGCTCACAAACAGCACCAGTACAGGTCACTGACAAACACTGTTGATCACCAAGGAATTGAAAAGATGATGTGGCAAGTTTCCAGCTCTGCAATAATATACCAAGCAAGAGCGAAGAGAAAAGGACAACTGGAAATAAATAACTGAATTCTGGAACCTGGTATGGGACTTGCTCAGAGAGCTTCCTGTAGTGTTGTACTTTTCTGCATCACCTGCAGTGCAAGTTCCCAGCTCCCTTGGTGGTCTGAGCAAATAAGCACATGAGAACACACCACAGACTCCTCCAAAGGGATACTTCACAGAAAATTGCTCATTTGATAATAATTTTTTGGTGCTGGGGAAACATGGAATTTCATTCACTTCTCAAAGAGATGATCACAAACCTCCAAGGTCACAAAATAGGTTGAGAATATTGCCTGCTATTAGCTAACTGCAGGCAGCTGTAGTTCAGGTTTCCCAGAATCATTAGCAATTCAGTTTCCCAAACAATGCATGGGTGAGGGGTGAAAAATGAGGTTGGACTTTATTACTTGTTTTGAGAATTTGTACCAGGTGGGAAATGTCTATTTAGTTGCTGGCTGCAGTTGCACTTCTCTGAACAGAGCAGGAGGAATAGGGAGAAGAGAACGGAAGATGTTCCTGTCAATACAAAGTGTTAACAGGAGAATGAGAACTGATGAGAAGGAAGAAGTAAAGTCTCCCTCCAGCTGCTGAGCTGCTGCCAGCTCATGAGCTTGTTAACTCCTGAGTCAAACTAGCATTGTGTCCTCATAGCCTTTAAGGAACAGGTGAAATGGTGAGTCTGACATTCACCTTCCAGCTGTTTCTCATTGTTTTAGTTTAGAGACAAGTTTGAGAGAAAACACTCTGGAATGAGTCCTTCTTCTAAAAAGGGTTCCAACAATCCCATTCTGCCAAAAGGAAATGAATACTAGTGGATAAAAGTGAAAATACTCCAACCATTTATTGACAAACAGAATGCCCACACAGCATGGGAAAAAAAAAATGCTAGATATTGAATTTTCAGACCTTACCAGTATGTATAAATATAACAAGACAACCAACCACCAACAGCGTCAGCAGCAGCAACAGACAGAACCAGACACCCAGTGCCAGCCTCTCTGGGCCGCAGGCGCTTTCCCCTTTGGTGCAGTGACACTCACAGCCGGCAGGGGGCGCTGGTGGCTCCCGGCCGGGCAGGGCGGTTGCGATGATTCCCCCGCGCCTGCAGGGGGCGCTGTGGCGCCAGCTCAGCCACCTCGCCACTGACAATGGCGGCTCAGGCGACAGGGAAAGAGAGATGGAGGCTCCCTTTCCAAGACTTGTGGGGAGCAGCCGGTCTCAGTGCCACTCCCGGTGGTGAGCTGGACTGTAGCAGGAATCTCGGAGCAGCAGGGTGGAACAGCAGAGGTGAGCAGACCCCCAGGGGTGGCGAGTCAAAGTGTGGCATGAACCCCGAAGCGGTGGCAGAAAACAGTGGGGGCTGGGCAGGGAATTGCTCTTTTGCACAGCTCACCGGTGACAGCTGGTCCCGATGTTGGGCTGCAGCACAGAGGGAACGACCCAGCAGGGAGGGCTCCACGCTCCCGGGTCTCAGCACGGCACACACTGGGTCTGGGCTCCAAGTGGCAGAGGAGCAGAGAAGAAAGCCAGCAGGCCCTGGTCACAGTGCAGAACGAAAAAAAATAAACAAAAAACAAGTGGAAACAAAGGACAAAAGCCACAGGGCAACAGGACCTCAGGTTGGACCCACTGTGCTGCGTGGCAGCTGTGTCGATCACCCCACCAGAAGGAAGAGGAGCCCCTGGCCCCCACCTCCCGCAGGATCCCTGGCCGCCCTTCATCCATTGCAGTAATCCTGAGCTGGGGTGGGGGAGCAGTGGTACTTCCAGGCACAAAACAAAAACAAAATGGTTATTAAATACAAACCATCTCCAAGACACTCATTAAGAAAGGAACCATAGAATCCCAGCGTATGCTGAGCTGGAAGGGATCCATCAGAACCATTGATTCCAACTCTTGACTCTGCACAGGACCATCCCCAAGAGTTACACC
>VZRR01000221.1:33058-119158 GCA_013398015.1 Oreocharis arfaki
CAGGGGGCGCTGTGGCGCCAGCTCAGCCACCTCGCCACTGACAATGGCGGCTCAGGCGACAGGGAAAGAGAGATGGAGGCTCCCTTTCCAAGACTTGTGGGGAGCAGCCGGTCTCAGTGCCACTCCCGGTGGTGAGCTGGACTGTAGCAGGAATCTCGGAGCAGCAGGGTGGAACAGCAGAGGTGAGCAGACCCCCAGGGGTGGCGAGTCAAAGTGTGGCATGAACCCCGAAGCGGTGGCAGAAAACAGTGGGGGCTGGGCAGGGAATTGCTCTTTTGCACAGCTCACCGGTGACAGCTGGTCCCGATGTTGGGCTGCAGCACAGAGGGAACGACCCAGCAGGGAGGGCTCCCAGCTCCCGGGTCTCAGCACGGCACACACTGGGTCTGGGCTCCAAGTGGCAGAGGAGCAGAGAAGAAAGCCAGCAGGCCCTGGTCACAGTGCAGAACGAAAAAAAATAAACAAAAAACAAGTGGAAACAAAGGACAAAAGCCACAGGGCAACAGGACCTCAGGTTGGACCCACTGTGCTGCGTGGCAGCTGTGTCGATCACCCCACCAGAAGGAAGAGGAGCCCCTGGCCCCCACCTCCCGCAGGATCCCTGGCCGCCCTTCATCCATTGCAGTAATCCTGAGCTGGGGTGGGGGAGCAGTGGTACTTCCAGGCACAAAACAAAAACAAAATGGTTATTAAATACAAACCATCTCCAAGACACTCATTAAGAAAGGAACCATAGAATCCCAGCGTATGCTGAGCTGGAAGGGATCCATCAGAACCATTGATTCCAACTCTTGACTCTGCACAGGACCATCCCCAAGAGTTACACCCTGTGCCTGAGAGCACTTTCCAAACACTTCTTGAACTCTTTCAGGCTTGGTGCTGTGACAGCTTTCCTGGGGAGCCTGTTCCATGCCAAACTACCCTCTGGGTGAAGAACACTTTCCTGATACCCAACCTAAACCTCTCCTGACTCAGCTTTATACCTTTTCCTTGAGTGTTGTCACTGGTCAGGAGAGGGAAGAGATTGGTACCTGCCTCTCTGCTTCCCCTCGTGAGGATGCTGAAGACCTCACTGAGGTCCCTCATCTGTCTCCTCCAAGGTGAACCAAGTGACCTCCTCATAAGGCTTCCTCACTTCACCATCCTCATGGCCTTCCTTTGGACACTCTCTAACAGCTTAATGTCTTTTTTATATTGTGGTGCCCAAACTGCACACAGGACTCAAGGAGAGTATTACGTCTTATTAAGGAAGATTTTTTTTGTAAGATATGCCATGATGTGTACATTTTGATACATACTTTCGTAAATGCTCTGTACATTATGACTATTTCACCAATGTTTGTAGCTTTATTAAGCTACGGGAAGGGGTCAGGTGGCTTTTGGTTGTCACTATTGACAATAATAAGCATTCACTTTATCAAAGAATGAAAATAATGTAAACAATGAATTATGAGTTGCTGCTAAAAATACAATTCTTACTCGCTGTTATTACTTTCCCAAACTGCAAACAACATCAGTCATTGAAGACAAACTGCTGTGCTATGACAGAAAATATATGCTTGCCTTACAGTCATGTTTTTCTTCTTTTATAATGGACATTATTCATAATGGAAATAATAAATCTTAATGACTGGTTTCAAGAAATTTGGCATCAGATAAGTTCATATTTTATACAATGTTTTAAGAATTGTTTTTCAGAAAAAAATGGTATAGTAAATAAGACCCCAAGAAAATTATTCATCCATATAGATTCCCAAGCTGTTCAGAGATGGTCATTGAGACCATGAAGTTTGGTCTGATGTGTGCCACAGGCTGCTTAATTTTTCCATTACCAAATTAAGAAGTGGAAGTATATTCATATTCATATTCATAACTACATTATAGATATATACACATATACATATATTGATATTCATATCTACAGCTACATCACTTAATCAAGCCAATGGTAATATATTTTTGTTTGGGGTTTTGCCTGATATAATCTTGTTTGGGGTTTTTAAATGTTGAAGCAAGACTAATTTAATCATGGCATTGTTATTATATAGTCATGGACTGCGATACCCCTATTCTCCTTTCCCCTTTTATTAACAACAATTATAACCATAATGTCAAAATGGAACCTGGTATCTATTGCAAAAAAAAAGGACCATCTAGTAGAAAGAACATAGGACTTTTCTATAGCAGTGTTGCAGGTGTGTTGACATGATTTACTTTTGTTAGGACTGTGTAAGTACATAGTATTTTTGAAATCAATAAATATATAAAATTAGAGATCATATAAAGAATGTTTAGATTTTTCCCCAAAGGGCTTTTTAACCCAATGTGTTAATCCTTCTCTTCTAATCCTTGTTCTCATTATTGATCTGAACAGAGTATAAATGCCAGATTGCAATTTATGTTTTTCTCATGAAAAGAACGTTATTGATATCCACGGATAAATTATTGTATTTCTTGTCACATTAAATCACTGAAAGAAAACAAAAATATGAAGCATGTAATAATCTAGTAGGCCAATGTTATGGCCTCAAACAAGAAGAGGAAAACAAAAGATGACTGGAGTCTGGAGAAAGATTTTCTTAAAATTAGGGTAAGAGGGAGGAGAGGCCAAACTACCAAAACAACATCCCTCATATGTACCTGACCCCTGTAAAATATTCATATCCTTAAATTAGCCTTAAATTTCTTATGTATTAGGAGAGTTGGCCACCTCAAAAGAGTATTATCAAGAGTGAACACGGAGTTGCTGGACCAAATACCTCAGGATAGGTGGTTGTTTAAACTGAATACCTCTTCAGCATGGTTATACAGAGATGCCTTCCTAAATTTATGGTTCAGAGCTGGAATTTGCTGCACTTGGCAGAGGCACAAGTGATTTTTATTCCATTGATTGTCGGTTACACATATAAACCTTTCCTTTTTAATCAAATTTTTTTACAGTCTAAGCATTTAGAAGTCAATTGGAAATCACAGTTCAATTTTTTTTTCTAAGAGGATTTAAAACGTTTTGCCTTCTACAAACAGGCTGGGTACTGGGGTTGAGATGACCTGGCTCATCCTCCTGAAACTCTTCCATGTTCCATTACATGTCTGCTCATGCAGGAATAGTGCTGCCGAGACTAACAGCAAGGTGCTCATCAGAGAATGCAGACTGCTGATCTTATCCAACAATACACAGGATATCTATGAATAAGGTTCATAGGAATAACAAAGCAATAAAATATGAAAGACAAGCAATTAAAAGAAAATATTTATTTTGATTGTTCTGCTGAATGGTATGGTTTGGGTTTTTTCATCATGTAGGATAAATTGATATATAAACTTCCAATTTGTTTACTGCTGACTTTGCATGAAGTTATATTCATAAATTATACTTAATATTTGATTTCATTAAGGTGGTTTAAAAAACTTTAGCTTTTGGGTAAATACCAAACCACACAAAGTTTAAAATAAATAGAAATTGATAGAGTACTTGTTTACTTCTTTAGACAAAAAGAGGACTGATGTTGATGCTAAGAAAGCTAAGCAGTGATTAAAACAGTACAGAAGTGGAATGTGAGGAAGAAACAAGTGATAAAATTGAATTTTATTGCCAGTTCTCTGGATTATTTTATCTTTTTAGATATCTGTGTTTCTGCAACCAATGCCTGGAAGTATTCCAATACCCTGAATGAGGATCAAGGTTCCAAAAAGAATTAAAATGCTTGAGAAAACAATTGGATTGCTACTTAGAAATTATAAAATCATTCACAATTCCTTTCTCATTTTTTTCCAGTTAATAAAGAAGACTAATAATTTAAAAACTAGTTACCACATGTTTCCTCTAAATACATTTATTCATCATGAACACTATTTGCCTAAAAAAGATGATTAATAATATAATTTTTTTTTTTTGTGAAAATGAAATTTGCCCCAGCAACAAACAAGAGGCACCTTTGTACATGAGCCTGACAATTTAAGACCGCTTGTGTATACCTTTCTGTAAAAAGCGATTTACCAAATCCTTTCTTGCTTCACTTCAGTGATCTCTCACTTGATGGAAATTCTTCTGCTGAAACTAGCAGAAAATATTTGCCTGCAGCTTGTGTGAGCAGATCTTCTATCTAATTAAAAGACCTTGATAAGCCATGGAAATGTACCATACAATACCTCCTGTATTGAGGAGTAATGCATCAGCGTTGATAATCTGTTTTTAGTCCAAAATGATCCTGACCAGTGATCATGACAGCTCTAAGTAAAATCTTAATTTCAATTAGAAACAACTATTAAACTGCCAACCTTTACAAAGACCACCATACCATTGTTACTTTGCAGAAATATAACCTTGTGACAATTAGGAAAAAAATCTCTCACTTTTTGTCACATAATGAACATGGTTCACACAAATGTGCTGCTTGTTCTTTTTAGCAAGTTGTTAATACTAAATAAAAAAAAATAATGGCAGGACAAAAAACCCCATCACTTATATGGCATCATTTGCAAATGCATTTTCAGCAGTATTTATGTATTTCCTGAATATAAGGACCTCTGTGGAAGATTTGAAATATTCCTATATTAAACAAAAGTCCTGCAATGTTTGACAGTATTGAAAGCTTTTCAGATAGACTGCAGAGACTATTCATAGAAGATGCTTTTCCCCATCAAGAACTATGGAAAGCAACAATTAATTTTGAAAACACGGAGCATACAACTCCTTGAATCAGCAAAGAAAACAGCAAAATAGTCAGCAGGCAGCCAAAACACTCCTGGTTTTTATCACCAGAAGAGCAGAGGGAGCCTGAGGGATTACTGGTGATCACACTGGGTTTCACAGAACAGCAGGGAATTTCACCCAGTTTTATGTTTAACAGGAAAATATTTTGTAGTTTGGAAATTCCTTGCCTAATCGTAGCTAACTTTTCCGTGTCAAAATGACTGTAAGTGCTGGAGATGAAAGAGCAGAAACAGCTTCCTGGCAAGGCAACATACACAAAAATCACATGGTTTGGCATTTTGGTTCTTTTCATTTTGTTTCTTTTTATCATATGGATACAAAGCTGCTGGGCTTTGAGTCATGGAGTGGCACTTTAGAAAACACTTGTGCAACCCCCAGTATTGAGGGGTTTTGCGTGGAAACTGGCCTCAAATACAATCTGCTCACATGCTCAGCCTGCCCTTTGAAACAGACAAACTCATCCTAAGTATCTCCAGCTGAGGAAAAAATCTTCCATGGCATTTCCAGGAGGCAGAGGTAAAAACAATAAAATCCTACCTTCATAAGTCCTGTTTAAGCCCTACTTTGGTAAGTCTTTCGGCTAGCTGTTTGTGATCACAAAAATAGCTTTGAAGTAATGATATCTACATTTCAGTTAAGTAGAGATTATAAACAAGTAAATGATGCAAAAGTTGTTAGCTTGGGGATTTTTTTGATTAAATCCCGGAGACTTGGGTTTTCTGAAATGACCTGTCCTAAGAGTAAAATAATCCTAATAGTTTTTCATCTAATGCATCTGAATTCAGGAAGGATGCTTTACTTGTAACCCTTATATAACTGAAGATTAATTTTTTCAATTTTTTTTTCTCGTACTACAGGTATAAGAGAAATCATTATCAGTGTATTCTTTAGCACTTAGGAAAAGCTCTGTTCCTTATGGAAATCCCTATGATTGATTTTTAACAGGAAAAGAGAGAAGAAAGGAGTAGAAAACTACTGTGAAGTGCTATTAACAGGTGTGTAAAGATTCAAGAGACACGACAGATAAAGAGCTGTCTTTCAAAACTTGCTTTGAGACATTCTGAATTTGCACTACATGCATCAATTTCTTTTCTATTCTGAAAAAACTTCACACACCAATTATGAATAAACCATGCTTAAAAGCAGTAAATTCTTGGAAGAATAATATTTTTAAAGTGTTATTAAAAATGGGCAAAATAAGAACCACATTAAACAAAAGAAATAAGAATCACCGGAAATTGCTTTGAGTCTTTACAGTCCTGACATGAGTAGGCTGGAGTTTATAATCTTCCATAGAATATCGTTCATTTGTTTAAAATGGAAATGGAAGAATTAAATATAGAAATGTAAAAACTATTAACTCGTTACAAAATAAATAAATAGAAACACTGAAATTGATGCTTTCTCTCTTTAATGAATTTGAGTTCTTTTGTCTTCTTTCTTAGTGATACATCCTAGATAAAATATTAGCTTAATTTTGAATTTACCAGTTTAAAAGGTTTTCATTGGGGTCTTTTCATGAGTTAAACAGAAGTTTTTGTGTACTTATCACTGCTGTATCTAAAACACCTTTTTAACAAACTCCAAGGCAGTAAGCAAATTCCAGAAATTTATGTGAGTGTGTCTAACCATAGCAGCACCATAGACTGTGCTCTTTCTGTAGGAGACTCTGTTCCACCATGCCATGCATTGTAAAGTGAAGCCAAAGTGCATCAGCTTAATGGAGAGGAAAGAAGATCGCATGCTAATACTTCCCCCTTTCTCACTGTGTAACCATCAGCAGTCCCCTTGTAAAAGAAGAAGGAACTCAAGTCAACACTGTAAGAGGAGCTTACTCATACCTCTATGTGACATCGTTCCGTGAATAATTTATGTAGCAGACACAGATCTTGGAGCTGTTAATCTTTCATAGAGCAGCAGTCAAAGCCCACATGGAGACTGCAGTCACCATCTCGAGAGCCACATGGCACAGCTGCCCCACTGACACCATAGAGAAGAAAGCAAGGAGGCTGTCTTGCTGCCAGGGTTTTACTGGCATGGGAAGGTGAAGAGGGCTGAGAGCTGTATTTAGACAAATGGATTCCCCAGTTCTGGCTCGGGTGCTGCACAAGCTGCCTTCTCTGCTCATGGCACAGTTGAGATGCCCTGTTACCTTTTCATCATAATGAGCCAGTTGCTTATGGTGAGTCACATCCAGATAGTTAAAAATCAATTGTCAGCTTCACTCTAAGAATATTGCTGAATCAATGATTCTATGGTTTACACTAACACTGTGTCTGGCCACAGACCTCTCTGGGGAAACTTTCCAGGTTTCGTGTATTTTCATCTGGAAATAGAAATCACACCTGTAGTAATTCACTGCAACAAATAACATTCAAAATAATATTCCCCAAAAATATCCCTTCTACTCCTTTTTATTCTTTAGGGTGTTTTTTGGGGCTTTTTTGTTTGGTTGGTCAGTTGTATTATTTTTGTTTTCCAGGACTGCTTTCATCAGTTGTTAATAATTGCATGATGAAAGAAATTACCAGGTTTAAAGAACTGTGAAAATACACTACATGTTGTCAATCTTTCAGGGAAGGATTTTCAGGTGCCAAGTATCTAAAAATCAGTAATAGTTCAATGATACCTAATACTTAACATTAATTTAGTGCTACTATATAATTATCATGTGGATATTTAATTGCATATCACATGAATCATTTACAAGGGAACATTTTTTCCTACTTGCATGCCATGCTGCGAAAAGCACAAAATTGGTGTGCAATAAGTTATGTTTCCAGGATGCAATTCTTGTATGTAAGAAGGAAATAGGTAGGAACATTACACTTCTGGCCTGGAAGAAGAATGGAGGATAGTTAATTCTTCAATTATTCTTACACAGTAATTTCTAGGTTATGAGATTCTATTGAGTGTTTTTATGTCATGCTAATTTACAAAAAATATTAAGAAATTGTGACAGAGGTAGTTAAAATTGTTGCAATTATATGATTATCATTTGGTGTAAAATGATAAGCCTTCATCCTAAGGGTGATGAAAAAGCTGGAAATGGAGTGAGGGAAAAAAGCAAACATGAAAATACTCTAACTGGATAGAAAAGAGTTATTAAATTGTGTGACAGTATGAGGGTACTGGCTTAATGAAGTACAGCAAGCTTCCAATTATCTCTTGCCTACAAGAACACCTTGATTTATGTTATCAAAAAAGTGTGGTATGTTTGAGCTTAAATTCAGAAATATAATGTTACCGAAAGAAAGTGACCTTTACAAAGCTGGAACAGGTTGAGGATAGCAAGGAAATAATCTATTGGATAGTGCTCTTCTGTTCCTTAAATTTAAAAATCTCAACTTCACTTACTTAGACTGAAAGAATTTTCTTTGAAGTCATCCACACTGAACATAATCAGAAATGGAACTGGAAATTGTATAATTAAAACACTCTTGATTAGACCCCTTTATGATGAAATCAGAGGACTGAAACACACCTTAGGTAATCCTTACAAAAGTGCAGGCTGAAACATAAGCTCTAAAGACCACACCTTTTTGTTGTTGTCAACACATGTTTGGGAGAACTGCTACAATTCTTGAAACAACATTCCATGATATATATATTTTTAAATTATACTAGATTAGCATTTACGTCTTGTGAAATTGTGGGACCTGCATACATCCTTCTCACTTGAAAAGATATTCACTGACTTCTGATTTTATGTTTGCTTCCACTCATGTACCACTGAAATTTCAAAAAAAACCCAAAAAAACCCAAACAAACAAAAAAAACCCCCAAAAAAACAAACAGAAAATAAAATAAAATAGCAGTATGTATTGAAAAGTACCAAAATGAAACTTTCATGTTATGTGGGTATGAACAGCAATTGGACATATAAAATCAAAAGTGACATTCAGCATCTGATTCTTCTCATATCAGCAGACTTATCTACTAATGTGCAAAGATAATGACTTTCCCTCTATTTATTTGGAAAAAAAAGCCTGTTTCAGCTGATTTCACCTTAAATGGCTTAATCTTCCACTAAAACTCAGAGGATGCCTAAAATCTATAAATAAAACCAGAATTATTTAGTCAAAGTTGATTACCTAAAATTAGCATTATGATCCATAGACTCTACCTGAGTTCACAACAGGTATGATTTTTATACCAGAACAAAGTTTCAGCTGTACTTGAAATGTAGCTTCCAGTTATCCATAACTCCTTCTCTGGTACCACGTGCTACACCTTTTAGTGCCTCACCTCGCCTCCCCTCGCCTCGCCTCCCCTCCCTTCCCCGTCATTCAAATCTATGGGCCAAATTCCATTCCAGTTTTCTTCTTACATTGGAGTGGTTATCAATAGGGACCATGGCTGTTGTGTTTTTGGGGTTTTTGCCCTCCTGTTTTAAAATGTAATTCTTTCATGTAAAAAATATTAAACACCAATCTGTTTTTCATCATGAGAAGTATGAAGGGAAATTAATAAATTAGTATACTCATTAAACTTCTTGATTCAATGATGGACAAATAGAACTCTGAGTGATCACAAAGGAATAGTTCCTTGCAAGATTCCTGTAGAGTAAAATCGACTGGGACAATTAAAGCATGTGGGAGATTATATAAAGGAAATGGGATGAGTGAACTTCTATATAAATATATATTTAAAGCATTGAATAATGTAATATTACTATGTATTTTATCAGGCCTGGATTAACAAATAATAAAACTATATTAAGCCTTTTAATGCTTTAAAAATCCACTAAAAATGTGTATAAAATAATATATCTAGCTAGAATAAAAACACTGAGATAAAACCAATCTGAAATTCAATTACATTTTGACATATTTATTTATTCAGTTAATTTCTCTCTGTAAGGGAAACATTATTCTAATTTGCAGTTTTGCATATTTCAGGAGCAATTTGCACTAACATCTCAAAAACCATTTTTAACCAAAAATTAGAATGTGTTCACCTTAAGTAACTCTAAGCAAGCTACCAGTCATAACATTTTTTGCTAAGAACCTATTTCCTTGCAATAAATTGTTGTGCTGAAGCCGGAGTATTTCATGTATTTGAATAATTTCATTTAGAACCAGATATTAAAAATAAAATAAAAGAGGCAGATTTGTTAGATCTCAAGTCAATATTTCCAAACATTTTACTTGAAAAGCACTTTCATAAGGATCATTTCTGCAGCCTCAGGCTTTATTCCTGTTAGAACTGAGGACTGATTTTTTAAAAGTGTTTATTTCCTTTCCAAGTGGATCATGATGATCCAGCCATACAGCTTATGAGCTCACTTTCCATGGAGTGGTGATTCAACTGAACTGCTACTGTATGTTTGGATGCCAAATGCATAGCAGTAGAATTTATTGCTAAATGCTGAGATTGTTTTTTACTTAAAAGTTTTATTCTGTCTTTTTGTATGTCTTGCTTACTTGGAGATGGGACATTTTGCCAACTTCATGAAGCTCAAAAAACTTCATATAGCTACATAAAATGTCCTTTATGACCATCTATTAAAAAAAATCATGCTTTAGAGTAAAACAAGAGAGTTACTCAACCATCAAAAGGACAAATTAATTAATTATTATGCATCAGATCATTTTGTCTGAAGAACATTGAACAGATCCAGAACTGTAGTAAATACATTCAGGTCAGGCAGTAAACAGCATGATACCAGCTTAAGTGAACTCTGAAGCTTCTGCATTTTCAGTTAAAGATGATTTGTATAAAAGGAATAGCAGCTCTCACCTAATTATGGTCACTTCTAATCCCTCGATGTCTCCAGTCTTGGTTGGTTGGTTGGTTGTCCTACACCTGCACTATCAAAAAGCTTTTCTCTAAATAATACTGCCTGCTAAATTAACTTTCTCCTTATCACTGGCCAGAGAACACATCTTCCATCATGAATATTCCTATGCATTATCCTATCCATGAGCATCATAAACCCCTACCAGTCTCTGGACATGAAAAGACCAGTTTTAAAACGCCCTATTAAGTGGACCTCATAGAATGATGTCTTAGGCAAGTATCTCAATTAAAGAACATGTCAGAACAAAGACTTTTATTAGCTCAAAACTTCTTGCAGTTAGTGATGTGCTTTTGCTGTGTCTTTTGAAACAATGTTGCCCTCTAGCTTTCAAGGAATGAAAATAAAACAGAATAATTTTAAAAAACACATTATGTGACTTGGAAGAGGCCAATCCAACTTGGAATTTTTCTGTATATTTCTTATTCATCTGAAATATTTGGCCTCACTGGGAGACTTTAGCTCAAACAAATAAGCATTTCAGTCAACAGCCTGAACAGGATGATGAATGAAATAATTAAATTATTGAAGTCTTCACCAAAACAAAAGAAATATTATAGAATGATGTCTGCCTCCACTACTTCTTTAATCAGATTTTTTTCTTCTAGAAGATTGTATTTCAACTATGAGATAAATACATGCTGGGTTGTTTCCCATAGTATGAAAACTCAAGTTATAAAGCACCTGAAGGACTCAAATATTTAAAATTCAATTCCTTCCTAAGTACCTTTGAATTTCAATGGATTTTAATTATAATCAGAGAGGATGCCTCACTGTAAATGACAAATAATAAGAAGAAAACTTGTCAGAATTATATTCTCCTTCATAGATTGATCAAAAGCACCACTTCAGGGATAAAATTGTTGCAGTTCACTTTATAGAAAGAAAGTGCCAAGTATCAGAGTTGCCATACTGCTAATTCACATTCCTTAATTCAAGAACAGTCCTTTATGAATGCAAGAATGAGAATTACCTGGACCACATTTTGGTTTCCACCCAATACGTGAGCCTGGTCAAAAGCAGAGCAATTTCCTTTAGTCATTTTCTGTCTCATCCCTGAGTATCTTCTCAGAAAATTATCACTGATGAATTAGAAATGTTTTCTTGAAGGGATGTAAGAGCTTCTTCCAGAAAATGTTAGGAAAACAGGAACTCAAAAGTCTAAAAGATCAGCCACTTTTTCAAGTAATTGTCCTAAAGGCAGTTGTGGTACAGTGCCCGAGCCTCTGGGATGCAGTGAGGAGAAGAGGAAAGGAGCCGTGTTCCGTAGGTAGGCACTGCAGTGCTGGTGGTTCAGGATAATGTCTTCCCCATGAAGAGTAGTGAGAACATGATGGAATAGAATTTTTCTATTCCCTGACTCTACAGGGAACAGGCCTTCAGATCAAATACCATTCTTCACGAAAATTTGATTTTGTTGCTAAGAATTTGGCTAAATACACTCACATATAATTGCCAGGGTATGAACTTAGTAACTTGGAGATACAATGAGTTTTTATTGAAACTAAGTCAGCAGAAATTTTTGCGTCATGAGATAAATTACGAGTTGTTCCAGTATGAAATCTGGAAAGAGTCCTAGTTCAGATTTTAATTCCACTTTGCTGCAAATGGCAAAGACTTTCTCCGTGTCTCATTTGATGTGAATGGTTATTGCTGTCTAAGATAAAGAAAATTTTAAACTTCCATAGGTGGTTAGTAAATCTATATTTAAAAAAAAGAAATGTAATGCCTATATTTATTGTCAAATGGGAAGAGAACCTTCCATTAGGCTCTCATTGTGTCATGTCAGGTTCTTCCTCCTGTTAAGAGAGAAAAGCTACTTGTTCCTTTGGTCTTTAAAATAAAACTAAATGTAGTAAAATTGTAATATTAAAAGTCATTCTGAAAAAATGCATTTCTAGATAACTTGCAGAGGTAAAATATGTTTTGCTCTTTCCTATAAGAAATTAGTATGTGCATTTTGGAAGCAAAAATAAAAACTATTTGCCTATCAAAGCCAGACAGATAAAGGAATATGTTTTAGCTGACTCCACTTTGTTTTGAGGGTGCAGTTTGGTGGGGTTTTTTTAATTTATCCATGTATTTTTACTTTTTATAGCTAAACATGTTTAAACATTTTCCTTACTTCTGTAAATCCCTGATGTCTATCATCATGAGCGCAGCTGTGAAGGATAAGAGTTTATTAACTGTCCTTGGTGTATAAGTGAATAGAAATGGAATTTTTGTGTTAAGGCAATTCTTTCTTTCACACATAAAAAATTAATGGTGAAAAGGGTGAGATTATATTTTAAAATTATCCAGAAGTACTAATGAAGGTCTTTATTATAATAACTCAAGGCCACAATTTTAATTTTCTCTAAGCAGTTTCTATACTCACAGACTTGACCCAAGAACTCTGCAATAGTTTAATGTCTCAATTGCCTTTATATACATTTTCATGCCTTCAAGACTATAAAAAATTGTTTCTCTTGCTTATTTGCACACGAGAGTTTTCCCCTCCTTCATATATCCTACACTCAATATACGTAGGATTTACATTTCTAATGTCTTACCCATGAAAGTAATGGAATGCAATAAAAATATGAGGCATCCTTTTTTCTGTCTAATTGCCTCTGAGATTTATCTAAATTTGCATCTCTACGTAGTTATTCATTGAGCATCTGGGAAAAGCCAAGGAAATCTGTTAACTGATATAAAATCACATATTTTCCCCTTTATTTTCTCTCTCCAACATCATATGCTTCAGAAACCCTTCAAAATTTTCTGGAGGCTAGTAAAGTTATCCATAGCTGTTCTTTTCCCAGTAAAATGGAATACAGCAGCAAGGAAAAATGTACCAGAAGGGATCTTGTTTACAAAGAATGAAAGAGAAAAATATTGCAGTTAAAGCAATGGGCTTTAAACAGCAAGTGAGTAACTCAATAGTAACAGAAATCATGAGAAAAGATGAAAGAAAAAATAAACGAACAACCAACCAAAAAAAAACCCCAAAACCGAAACCCCGAAGGAAAAAAAAACCAGCACTTTTCTTAGGCATAATGACCTAAGTAGAAGAAACATAGTACAAACTTTTAAAATAGTTCTTCTGTTTCTGGGGAATAGTGCATCAAATAAAAATACATTAGGTAAGAGCCGCTTCCTCTCTACAAGAAATAATACTCTGGCTTTTATTTCTTGCCTATCATCTGCTATTGTTCTGTCAGAGATAATACTACCAAAAACTATTGACAAAGTGAAGACTCTAGGCAAATGTTTTACAAGCACATTGTTAAGTGAGAAAGTGATACTACACTACCTGAGTCACACCATCCACCTGCCTGTCCCCAGGTTTTTTTATGGGAGTTGTTCACAAATCATAATAAAATAAACAGGTGCCTGCATCAGCTATAGAATTTTTAAAGAGATGGTATATTTGGATATATTTTGTTATGAACTCCATTCTTACATGAGTTTCTTTAATTAAATTAGTAGAATATGTTAAAAAACTGTTTTGTAATTCAGCACAGAAATAACATAAAAAAACTAAAATTCACCTGTGCTTTCTATAGTATAATAAATGCTTTATATTCAAATACATAAATGAACATATTGAATACCTAAATTCGCAGTAAGCTATCACATATACATTAGCATAAAGTAAATTAAAAACAAAATGTTTGAAAGATCACCACTGAATGAAAATATTTGCACAGCTTTGAAAGTAACTTTTTGAATCTGTCGTCTCAGGAAAATGTTTTTAAATGGAAATTTTCCTGATACATTCTCTGATTTTGACAAACAGTTTTCTTTGTCTGGCCCCAGACAACAGTTCTATTTCATTTTGCTATGCAAAACAGATATTAGATAATAGCACTTAGTATCTCACCTTAAAGAAATGTACCGAGATGACTTACTGATAATGGTTCGAATAAAAGTTCACTACATCCCAAATGGAGACGTTTACAAAGTGCTCAAACACAGCTCTAAAAAAGCTGGGATGAGAATGGAGGCCAAATATCTTGAACTGTTTCATAGGAAACTGTTTAAAATATGCTGAATTATAAATATATCCCTGCTTTAGTGAAACACAATAAATTGTGTGGTTACAGATTAAGAGGTCTAGAAGCAACAAAAAATTTCAAGATACTGTCTAAATAAGGAAGTCTTAAATATACATATATATATATATATGTAAAACTAAGTTTTATGCATGATATTATATTGTTCAGAAAGTTTCCACACTAATTTAATTTCAGGAAGAGAAATAGAGACTTGATGCACGTATGAGAAAATCTACTCACATTAGCAAAACTATTTTAAGTTCTGGAGATTGTTTTGCATATTGGGTTTTTTTCCTCCTATGAAATAACACATAATAAAAATAAAACTCAAGAAAATCCTGAATTGAGATGTTGCTCAGGTTTTGTAAATGTTGCTTTTTTCTTTTTTTGACATTTTGAAGTGTATCTTATTTCTGGTACTTTATTATCCTATGAGGTCAAGTAATTTTCACTTTTTCAGATGTGCTTTGTATAATATCTCGTTGATTTACAATGCAGTAATATTGCAATGACATCTTGGAAACTATATAACATTAAATTTAAAAGATACACGAATTCTCTTTCTTGATTTCTGCTTTAATTATAAGCAATCTGCTTTCTCAGTATTTATATCTTAGTGGGACATTAAGAGAGCTAAATGACTGAAACAAGTTAAAAGACAGTGACCCATAACTCAATAGCATATCTCAATGTATGCACATATTAGTATAGATATTTTTAGCTTATACGCTTCTAATTAAATTAAACCCAGTTTTTATCAGTATGCATTTTTGAGTTTGCTGATTCTATTTTAAATTTTATCATCAAAGTAACTCCTAATGGAGTAATTGCAATATAGAATGAAAATTATCCTGAAAACCCTGGTAATACAAATGAGAATTTACAGACAATAAATATTTTCTAATCTTTCAAATAATGTGTCTATGACCACAGGACCTGAAAGTTATATCTTCCTTTTTTTATTTTCTTATGTATTTATGTTTGATAGAAAAGTATAAGTAAATATTTCCTAAAAGGAAACAAACGCATAGTACACAAAATCTTAACTGGTTCTGAATTACTAATCCACCCCTGTGGAGTTAATATTAACAGCATAATACAGAAATTATTGAGCACTTCAAAGCCTCATGAAGCTTTGGAGAGCATTAATGTTTCGCATCCCTTAGGAACTATAAAATGGAAGTCAGTTCTTCCAGTGTACACCTTCACACTGTGTGCTGAAATCAAATATATGCTGTTAAGTTCACATACAGTTAAGATGTAGGTATAGTGTCCTGCACTAGGTAAATCTTGCTTAGAGATTCAAAATAAAGATTTAAGCAAGACAGCTCTGTGTTCTTGGCTCCAGGAGCTGGTCTCTGCAAAGGATTAATGCTGTACCACTGATCCTAGGAGTGTTCCTTCAGTACTGATTCAGCAAGCTCACTAATGGTGCAGAAAAGCTACGCTTGCCAAAAATGACATAGGATGCCAATCTCAAGATGTCCAGATATATAGAGGCTGACATGCAGACATGAGCACATCCTGCCTGAGTAAGCCAGATGGCAGTCTTCTTGAAACCAAAACTGATTAGTCCCAGTTAGCACATTAAAGCAATAAATTGAAACTTGAGGCTAGGTATAACTTTTGAATGCCTTAGTGGAAAGCTTTTTCTGAAATCTGTCCCCATTCTCAAACTCCTTCTCACCATTTGTTTGGAGAAAAGTGTTTGGATCTAGATTTGTAAACTGATTAGATGGCCCTACTCATTAATTTACAGTAATTCAAGAGAAATTATCTCAATCTCAGTCTTGTGAGTCCAGATGAATGCTGAAGTTCTTTAAGGCAGAAAGACAGTTCTTTCCTCTCCATTCCCTTTCTAAGCTCTACCATGTCCACAGAATCATAGAATGGCTTGGATTTTGTAAGGGACCTTAAAGATCGTCTTGTTCCATCTCTTCTGCCATGGGCAGGGACACCTTTCACTAGATCAGGCTGCTCAGAGCCCCATCCAGCCTGACCTTGAACTCTCCCAGGGATGGGGCATCCACAGCTTCTCTGGGCAACCTGTGCCAGGGCCTCACTACCCTCAGAGTAGAGAATTTCTTCCTTATATCTGACGTAAACCTGCCCTCTGTCATTTCAAAGCCATTCCCCTTTGCCCTGTCACTTCATGCCCCTGTAAAAAGTCCCTCTCTAACTCTCTTGTAGCCCCTGAAAGCACTGAAAAGTGCTATAAAGTCTCTTCAGAAAACTACATCCATAATGTACCCTAATTAATTAATCTTGTTTCTACAGTCAAATGATACCCCAAAAATCTTGTTTTTCATGAAAGTCAGAGTTAAAGTAGGTCTGAAGGAGATAAAACCTAGTTCCTCTTTCAAGTTGTGGAAGTCAGCTGAAACTTGGTTTTAGAACTGCTAAATAATTCTGAAAAATGTGACCTACAAATTCATCAACATACAGAAAAGTCAAAGGAAATGGTCAGGAGACTATATCCAGGCAAACCTGAATGTAGCAGAGACATCTATATATTTCCTCAGGTTTTTCTTCTGATGTGATGAAAATGCAGTAAGTAGTTTGAGCTCTCTGAACAGAGTTGTACTCGAATGACAAATTACTTTCACTATGGCAATTATGAATTGAAGACCTGCTGTTTCACCCATCATATTATGATTTACTTGAGAGAACATGAAAACACCTTGTGTGCTTTAGTACATAGACCACCCCTACTTGATGAAAAAAAGAAAATGGCTTTATTTCTCTGAAGATCTTCACATTTCAAATATGTTTGAAAGAAAGACAAAATAACAACTGGATATTTATTCTAGTAAAACATTTCAAACAAAAAGGTATATTACAGTTATCTAATTTAATATGTTATGCATACATTTACCAGAGTGTCTGACCCCTAAACAATTTTTCTACAGGTATTTCAGACTGGATTCTGAATTCCTAATTAACTGGATAAGCCTGATGAAGCAGCCCATAAAACTCCTTCTAGATTTAGGACTATGGTATTTGGCTAATTATCTAATGTCATCACTCTCAGATTTTCTCCTTGCCCAATTTTGGCTTGCATGGTAAATTCTTTTGTTTTTCACGAATACTTCTGCTGGTTTAGATATCAATTCCCTCCAGGGAAAGGACTACTGTCAGCAGACTGTTGTTTGTTCCGTGAGATGCTCTTGATGTGATGTCCTTGAAAGTAGTCTCAAGAACATAAATTGATTGGTGTTCGCTAACATGCGTATTGTTATCTGTTGTCCGTTTTGCTATCGGAACTACTCTAAAGAGCTCCCTTTGTTACGGTTTTCATTTAGTTTAATGTTTATTATTTAGTTAGTTTTCTCTAGCTCAGAAATTTTATAGTGTACAGCTTTATATCTTAGTAATATGATTCTACTGTTTATGAAATTAGTTGTGCTTTATTTGCTGATAAATGTGAGCCATTATCAATTAACTTTCTTAGATTGTATCTATTGCCTAATTCTTATTATTTATTAGTTCAGGCTAAATCTACGGGGAACTTTTCCTTTCTTTTCTGCTTTTTTAAAGATCTTATTTTTCCCACATAACTGAAATTAATATTGAATAAAATTGTGATTCAATAAGCAAGTAATACCTTTTCTTTTTCTAGTAATATAAGCTAGTAATCGAATATGCTTCTAATTGTATTAATATGACTACTTAAATGATGTTATTATCTCAACAGAGATTAACTTCATAGCTGATAGTCCCATATCCTGGTATTCTCAGAAAAGTCTAGCCTTGATAAATAATCATCAATTCAAATAAATATACACTGATCTGGTGTCCCTCGTTGCTAGAAGAAATCCTGCCTTATTTGATAATCTGAGATTATAAAGTTAAAAAGTTATTTTATTCTTTCAGAAAATGTCTCATTCCTACTACAAAAAAAACCCCACACCATCTTATTTAACCCAAAGAAATGCATAAATGTGTTGTCGTTTATAATCAGTGAAGTGTTCATTTTAAAGCTATTAAGAAGATTAAAGACACATAAAATTAAAGCTCTAGAGATGTAATTCAGGAGTCTTAGAAGTTAAGATTCTATTCGAACATTTTTAGATTTAAATGACATTATCAACATGTTAGATTATGTTAAAATGTATTGCTGGATGCAGTTATGCGTATGCATTCTAGTTCCCATTTATAGGTTAAGAAAACATGGTTAAAAATACTTTTCCCCTGCCCCATTCCTCTTACAAAAGACACCTACTCATCTCTGCAGCATTTCAGAAAGGAGAGACAAAACGCTGATCAGGGAAGATAAATGTTGGGAATTTTGGGTTCAACTGCTGTCTGAGACCTTCATTTTGTGAATGTGAACTACAGCAGGCGAGAGGCCTCAGGAAAGTGGGCTGGCAAAACACTGAGTTCATTCCAGAAGCAAGATTCAGTTGCAAGGAGAAGATTCAGGAACTGGGAGATTCATTTGGTATATCACAAATTAGAGGAAAGAATGGAAATTATAGGAGGCCAAATTTAGTCCAGGGAATGTAGATTAAAACTGCTCTGAGTGAGATGTGGAAAGCCACTTACTTTCTGTATACATCCTCTAAATGGGAAAGTAAATACCTTGGTATATTTAGGGGTTTTACTAATAGTATTAATCTGAATTTATTATCTTCATTCTTCATTTCGACATTCTACGTGTCCTACTAGCCTATTTCTGATTTCCTGAAAATGTCTCTTAATAGTAGCTGTAGCTATAATTAGGGAAAGTAAATTCTTTAGAGGTAGAAAATAATCATGGATGGTATTCATCTTATGTAGTTATTTATATTTGGATATCCTTTTCAGTACTAGAATCCTGAAATTATAAACTGACTTTGGAAAAATTTGCATTACAAATTGGTGAGAGAGGTGGAGGAGAATTTAAATAATAAAAATAATTTTAAAAATACTGAGATGGAATTTTTCAAGAACAAAGCACAATCTGTTTTGCGATTTAGTAAAAAGCAGGAATTCTTTAGCAATGAGAACAGAATTAATATACTAGAGAAAATAAACTTCACCACATGTAAACTTCTATTGCTTCCTGTAGGGGTTACACATAAATAGATTTTAATTTCCATGGCATTGGCCTGGGGTCTTACTGCCCTCACTGCTTCCCAAATTTTAATGATTTAGTTGGATCTTCTTTTAACCTTGCTATTGTATTTCCGTTCTGTACACACTTAAAACTTCCACTCACTTCAGGAGGAAATCTTGCATAACAAGAAAGAAAAAGCAGACCTTCCAAATCCTTCTGTCAGAGGACACCTCCTTTCTTCTGTGTGTCTCTAGAAGGGATATCTTCTAGATGTGCCTTAAGCACAAAAGTCAGCTCAAGTCCTCTTTTGTTCTCTTAGGGTAGGGAGAAATTTCAAGTGACCCACAAGTTATTCTATAAAGGACTATTTTTATATTTAACCTTATTTTCTTTCCTCCCAAAAGAACAAATCTCCCAGATGTTCTTAGGCTGAAAAAACATATTTGTGCCATCTTGAAGTCTGTATTTATCTAAAGATTAAAATAAAGAAATAAATCAGTAAAGGAGATGTGTAATAGTACACATTTTCTGTGTTCAAACAGTACATGTATTAATAGAACTCTTCTCCCATTCAGCAAGCATTCCTTTTTTTCGTGATACACTCTCACTTTGCCAACCTCCTCCTTATTAAAATCCTTGTAGAGTATGATTTTGGAGTCACACACCATCAAGGTTCAGAACAAAGTGTTGCACCATATAACTCAGGCATAAAGTTCAAAATAAAGATAGCATTTTGAAAGCTAGTGATATGTTAGTTTTATAAATAAACTAATGACTTAATCATTAAAACCGGAACGTTCTCTAGATCTAGAGAACTGATTCCATTTTTGTGATGTAAATTCAGGGATGGAAATAGAGAAAGTCTAATGATAACAGCAGAATAACAGCGCAGTAAGTTTCAGTGTTAGGTAAATGTTACTCAACAATGTGACTGTGTTTCTTCTCATATCTTCTATGAAGCTTTTAGCATTGCACCCATGAGCCTGTTTCGAAGTTCCTCATATTAATGAAGTAGAGCAGAATGGAAGACAGTATAGAAATGCAATTAATAGCAAGAAATTCTCAGGCAGAGGAAATTGGATAAGAGAAAAAAAAGCTGAAGATTTGGTCTCATTGAAATCTGTTTTTTCTTACGTGGCCTCTTACTGATTCCTGCCTCTATAATAGTCTGTATTTTTCTACTGGTTTGATTGTACGATATTTCTCTAATGGAGATGAATAGAGTATCAAGAGGTTAATGAAAATGATGTGAACTATTAAAAGTACATTTTAGTGAGTAATCTAGTGTAACACAGAAATACAATCCATGAATTATTTTCTTCAACACTGTATACATGAAAGACAATATTAAACTGTTAAAGATGGCATTCTTTTTACTATTATTCATGAGAGAAATTGTTTATTAGGTCAGAAAAATTAAAAAGAAAAGTGATTTCTCTCAGGAACAGCTTTTATTTGGACCAGTATCCCAGTCCATCCAAGATAGCCGTGTCCTAAATTACATTAACCATGGAGCTTTATCATAACTTGTTAGTAAAAAGAGCACAAAAATACCATTCTGGAAAGTAGAAAATATGTATGTTCCTTTTCTTACCAATATAGACAATTGTTACATACCTGGAATAATTTTGAGACATTTTGAAATTATATTTCAAGCTTAAATAAATGTCTATTTCTAAATATTAACTGAATGATATTTCAGATATGGTTTAGACATCCAATAAAAGACTCTGTATAAGTAAGCTGTTTTTCTCAGTCCTGCCAAAGTCACCACAATTAGAGAAATTACTTAAAAACTTGCAGAAAAGGGGGACATTATTCATATTGATCATCATGCAGCTACACCACTAATTCTTGATATTCTTAAAAGTGATTGTATTCAATTTATAGGGACATCATGCTTAAAGCCCATCAAAGGAAGAAAATCATCATCAGGAGTCATTTCAAAAATGAAGCCATCCTGGAAGAAAATAAATGCAGATGACTGTGTGAACTATATAAATAAATATCAATGGCTACCAGGAAAGCTTTTCCCCTCCTCCCCTCATCAGATTCTCTTTACACAATTGTCTTTCCTATTACTTAAAATGCTAATGAGGTGAGATAAGCTAGCACCATCCTCATTCTGTGTATAGGGTGATAAAAGAGTCTCATCTTAGTCTTTAACAAAACTTTTTACATTAAAATTGCTGAATCTTTGGAAGCAGATTGAATCATTATTCTCTTAAACTCCAGATGGCTACCTTTTCACTTAGGTATTTTTCTTTATCACTATTATGCCACCACACGTACTGGCAGATAATGACTATTTACCTTTCTCCCTTTTTATTTTTTTCAACTTGCATTTATAGGATTTCCAGTGGTTCTGCTGATAAAAATCTAAATCAATGTCACCTCAATTAATAGTTACTCTAATGTTTATTATCTCTAATTTAATCCAATGAAGATAGAAACTAATCATGAAGACTTTTTCTTAAAGAGATAGCACCCCCTCGAAGTCATGATACTATCCTCCATCCAAACAATAGCATAATTATCTCTCCTGATGTCTGTTTTCTCTTCCTAACATAATTTTTGATGTACTTCCAAGTTTTATTTTGTTTTCCTTATGGTTCAAGAGGCCAAAAATATGTTGCAGATCATATAAATTATGTATTATTTTAGACCAGGAACAAAGTCCACCACAGCCGGAATGCAAACTATAGTGTTTTAGAGGAAAACAACCTTAGCCACCCATTCCCACCTCCCACAAGGTCCTTCTACTCCCAAAATAAAAGTCACAGGTCAATGTGCCCTTGTAGCATCTCTACAAGGCAAAGGGATTATTCAGCGTTTCCTGAAAAAAAAAATTAACCAAGTTACAGAAGGAGGTGTTGCAATACTATATAATAGCACCACCTGGTGACTTCAATCTTGCTGATTGGAAAAAATAACAACTACATTTTCAGCTGCATGGATACAGATGCTTCTTTTTCAACTGCTAATCTCAGTAATCTTTATTTTAAATAAAAGAGCTAATCTTCACTTGTGTGTATTGAATCCAGTTATAAACAAGATTGGAATATTATAAAAATCAAACAACAAGAGTCTGTAATAATATGTGTGCTCTTCCCTGAGAACCTTCTCCATGCATGTACCTAGGGAAAACAAGACCTTTAGGAAAAAAAATGGATACTTATGCTTAATGCTATGACATTTTACCCACTTGATCTTTGAAAAGACTTCAAGTGATTTATCTGACATAAATTAAGTGCACTAAACAGAAGATCAGTAAATAAAAATACATCAGTGCAAGTATCAATCTTCCACTTATTTCCTTGTGTTGCTTCAAATGACTAAAACTCTGGGATATGTCCTTGTAATGACATAGCTGGCAACCTGCATGTGGAATTTTAAGAAGGCTCAAACAAGAGAAAGAATTGGCTTCGTGCAGAAGAGCTTGGCCTTGTTGCTTTAGAAATGAGATGCTACAGGTTAAATTCAGCAGGACGAGTACCTTTCATTATCACATATTTGTATTGCAGCAGCACTTTCATAACCAAGCCAAAGACCAGGACACATTGTGCTAGGCTGGCACAAGCCATTAGCAAGAAACAAACCTTGTCCAAATTACCTTATTAAGTAGGCATTCAGAGATTTAAAATCCAAGCACACATCCAGCTCCCATCTTATGTTGATACACTACATCAAAAAATATTTCTGACATTCAGTTTCTCTCTTACGAATAAGTTTGAACCAGGCTTTCTAAGACAGAAATGTTGAAAATAAATGACTGTAATTAGTAAGAAGGAGCTATTCACTACATAAACTCTGTGCTATGCAGAACAGAAGAGCAGAATTTCAGAACGACCCTGAACCTTTACCTGCCAAAATGCACAAAATATGTTTGGAGGTACAAATATTGGAAAGTGCAAAGTGATATATGAAAACACAAAATGATGTATGAAAATATCATCAAAACAATGCCTGGTTCAGACTATGTCTGGTTCATTCATTTTTCTTTATATTAAGTAAAAAATATATAGGACAGCACATACATTCTGATTAGGAGAATTCAGAGCTTAATTTTTATCAAGATTTGAAAGTTTTAGAAGGGAAACTTTTGGTACAAGACAAATTCTCTTTCAAATATTGGTTTTAACAAAAGTAGAACAGGATAAAAAAGTTTGTTAAAATCATCTGTGAGCAGCTTGTATAGTATAACCTGCTAGGATTTTACAAGACAACAATGCTCTTAGAAGTAAGACCTGAGCATATTAATGGGAATCCTGCACAAAGAAATTTTATTCAGGTTTTTTGAAAAGAATAAAATATTGGTAGCCATCGGTTGACTTGTAAAAATCTAGTAGTTCATAATAGCTAAAAATTCAGACCTGTGATAGCACATACTTTTGTGGTTTACAAAGGAAAATACCTTTCATGATATATTTTCTTTGATTCTGAAATTTCTGGAATCTTGAACACACTATACAGGGGTGAGAGAAGCCCAGAGTTTGTTGGCTTTCGTGTTTTGATTTTTTGTTAAACTGAAGACTTCAATTTTGTGCACAGAGAAGTAGAGACCTCATGAAAATGGAAAAACTGTAGGAAAAAACCCCAGAGAATAGAATAAAAAATTTTATACCAACCTATGTATTTTATATGAACCCAGAAGATATTCATGGTTGATTTTGGTATCACAGAGTGCATTCTGCTTGGGCTCTATGTCTTCTGATTAAGGATACAGGTTTCTTGTCAGTGACACTTCAGCCAGACTGATATGGATGTCTTGGACACCCCAGGGCACCTATCATGTCACTCACTGCTCATTTATGCCTAAGCAATAGAATCCCACTCTAACAAATACTTGAGCTGAGAAATCTTTTCTTCCCAAGTTCTTGTCAGTCGTGTTTGTTCACACTGAACAGCCACAGAAAAATGGCCAGATCAGTGGCAGTGGCCTGTCATGCTTCCATTAGTGGGAACAGATCTACCTGAGTGGGCTATCACTCCTCCAGTGAACTCAGGGAAACTTTGATGAAAATGAAGCATCAAAAATCTGCCAGGGATGTCTACTCTTTTATTTTTTACTCTCTAAAGAAATAAAAATTTTGCCACAAATAATGGCATCTCTCAGCTTGTATGATTGCAACATTCAAAAAACAGGAGACACTTTTAGGCATGATCTCATGGTACACTGTGTGGAGGGTTTAAGAAGCACAGGAAAATCTCTCAGCATGAAAAAACCAGTTCAAACTATAAAATTAACACTATCAGCAGGAGAAGTTGATATTTAAGATAGATACGAAACGTAAAGACATCTTAATCTAGAATAATTTATGTCAGAGTAGGGAAAATTAGAAACATAATATGGCGACCCTAAGAACAGAGGTAACCTGCAAGCTTTCATATCACTAACTTTTTTCACAGACAAATATAAGAAGCAGCAGCTACTGTGCATGAGATCCGTGGTGCAACCATGTAATCAGCACTGACTGAAATTTGTATCTTCTAGTGTGAGAGCACAAGGGATGACCCATTGAAAGAAGTTTAGTGTTGGGATCCTCTACGAAGTTCCTTATTCAGCACAAGGCAGGATGAAACTGCTGAGAATCCTCAACTGCTGAAGGCAGGGGCTGTTAGCTTTGTAATGGAGCTGGAGGAGATTTGGATCAGAGAGGTCTTTTTGTAGATCTTCTGTGTCACTCTGACCACTGGGCTGATTTGGGGGTCATTGCTATCTGTGAAGCTTCTGATTCTGCGGACAAATTAAAATATTTCAAAATAAAACATAAAGTAAATAGCAATATTAATAGCAATAGGAGTAACAGTGAGGCCAGTATGAATAGATCAAAGCAAAGGCAGCAACTGCTGCTCTTTTCTTTCATGGAATGATGAAAAACTGTCAAAGACTGCTTGAATACAATGGAGTACAGATGCAGAGTTCTTGTACTGAGTAGCATTTGAACAGTCAACAACTGAGGGACAAAGAAGCTCCGTGAGAAAAATCTCACCTGCATTTTGTGTGGACTTTGCCCAGTTTCAGGGTACAGCTAGTGCAAGTACAATATCTTTTCTGTAGAATATTTTTTTATATTTATTTTTAAGAAAGACAATTGTGTTGAATTAGTTGAATGCTACTGATGAAATCAGGGAGACTTAACCTTGCTTGATTTCTTGTCTGCTCAAATCACTTCAGGAGTGTCTCAGAGGCAGGTGTGCTGCTGTACAATTGGCAGCCTTGGCTTGCACCACCTTCCTATGCTGTGGGACTTTATACTGCACCTCTGAGGGGCTCTGAGTAGGACCTCATCCTTTATTCTCTAAGATTGCCAGGGTCAAGCAGCAATGGCAAGAACAAAAGAGTCTATGAATGTATTTTTTATATTACTTGTCTCAAGAAATATTCCATTAAAAAAACTTTAGCTCTTATTTATTTCTGTCAAGTCAAATACCAGGATGAGTAAGTACCAAAGATATTTTGTATAAATAGCTTTAACAACAAGCTGAAAATTAACAGTCTCCTTCAAGGAAACAAAAACTCATTTCAAATCCATAAACACTTGCTCATTGCAAAATATAATTTACTCCTAACCTAGGGTATTTTTCATTAAGACTACTTCCTTTCCAGACTTAGGGGTTTGGGGATTTTTTTGTGCTTAGTACAATTTTGATTCTGAATGGCAGTTGTACTTTCACTGTGTGCTTCTAAGGCACTTCTTTCATTTTTTTTCAAAGTTCATGAGGAAAACAGAAGCCTATTATATCTTGTTTACCTTCTGAGTGTATCTGTGCTTCCTTCTTATATAATGTTTTCACAAAATTGCATGATGGGGTTTTGTGGTGTTTTTATTTTATCAACTCAGAATAAACATCAATTGGGACCTAAAAATCTTAACATCACTCAGGTGCGTCACACAACATTTTCTATGTATCTGACAAATTCTGTTTGACCTTGAGACTATATTTTAGAAAAAAGCTGGGTCTTGAAGGGTTCAAAATGTTCCAAACAATTTCTGGTTTATTCCAGACTAGATTTTCTCACTGTGGATAAATAATTGTTGATTTCTAGTTTTAATTTAACAAGTGTCATCTCCCAAAAAGTGGATCATCCATAGACCTTGTTAAGTCTTCCATTATCCTGCTCCCCAATCCCTGACTGTCAGAAACTTCATCAAGAAGTTACCACCCATAAGGATGTCAATATTTGTATTTCCTGATTAAAGCTAAACATAACCCTTTGCAATAATAAACAGATGTAAACACAGGCATTAAGGTTTTTTCTTTTTCTCCCCAGGCCTTAAAGGTTTTTCCTATAATTCTCTTTTAAATTTTGCAATCTCATTTCAAGACTGTGGATGTTGGACATTCATAAACCCTTTAGTAAATGTCTTATCTGTCATGTACAATAAAATATCTTTATCTGTTGTTTTCCACCAGATAAGTCCCTGTTTGTACTCTTAAAGATTGTCAGAGCTAGCTATATCTTGTTTCATTAAATATATATATAATGATTACTCACATACACATATTTACATAAATACATAATGTCCTAACTCATTACTTTTATAACTGTCCCTATCACACAAAAATGACTGCTTATAATTTTTTAAGATACTTGGGTTTTGATCATATTGTTTAATTGTATCTATATTAGCAAAGAATATAGTTCATCTGGTACATGCTTATTTTTATTCATTGTCCCATCAATTTCAAGTGTGTGATGAATACACTTTACCTGTAATTAAATTTATTTATTTCTTTAGATCAGTGTGGAAGATGTATATACTGGGGTTAAGAATAGACTGTTGAAGGTTCTAACTGGAAACACATTCTTGGAATAAGATTTCCTGTTACAATCCCTATGGCAAATGCACTTAAGGTAGGTTTATTAATATTCTGTAGTGGTAATCTTTTGATCCAAATCTCATGGAAGAGTACCACAAATCTCAAATGGTTTGCAGAAGTCACCATCAACATTTATGTCAACATGCGATCATCAGAAAATACTAACAAATGTGTTAAACAGAATTCACCTCTCCAAACCATGATAGACATTAATCACACTAATTTCCTTTACTTATTAAATCTCATGCTATCCAACAATTCAAGTTATCTGTTCAATCTTTATTAAGTTGATCATGTTCAAGCTTTTCTAGTGTATGTTAGGACAACAATGCTTTTGCTTTCTCCTCTGGCATTTTCCTCTGTGTTTCAAGTTTTGATAACTATCTAAAGGATGTTCAATAGTTTTAATCCACTTGTGAACAGTGTGCCTATGCACAAAGATTTAAAATGATAAGATTAAATTGTTTAAACCTCTTTCAAGTTGCTAATGGAACACAATGAACACTTGAAACTGACGGTTGTAAATTTGAATCCAACTTAAGTGTGAAGAAAAGACGAACTATCTTAATGAGTTTCAGACAATGTATGAACCAGCCTCTGATATGCATATGGCATATAACCTGTATTGGATTTTTTCCTTTTTGCTTTTCTTTTATTTTCCTATTATGCTAATATTTATTTACTACTTCTTTTTTAATTTGGGAAATACTGAATTTCACATTATGAAAGTTCAATGCACATATATATTAAAATTCTAGAAGGTTTTTGCCCAGTATAAGGAATAAAGTATTTGCTTTAAATTTTTGCTATATGTTTAATTTTATATATGCTGTGTTTATGTTGTTGCAAATTTTCTTATAATATCCCATTCCACATTTTATTTTTATTCATACATCAACAAGAAAAATGTAAATTTTTGTGCAATAAAGATAAACACAAATCCTAGCCCATAACTTGAAACAAATCCAAACAGAACTCTAAAAACTTTCAAGAAAACCAGCAAATCCAGACACTTATTTTTCTATCAGCCAATTTCCATTTGGCACATAATTATACTCCCTGATGCAAGCTGAGACTGGAAGTAAAAGTGCTGAAATATCGTAGTGAATATCCAATTAACCCAACTCATTTCTAACAGCAGACTAGTAACCAACCAAAGGAAGAAGGGGGAAAAGATAAAAAAAATAAAATCTACAGCCAGTACAGAACGAAAAATCTCCATCTATCATCTTAAGTGTTTTGTGAATACTTCCAATGACAGTGTTCATTTTTTCTTCATATCCACAATTACTAAAATAGCAAATCTGTAAGACATGAGTTGCAGAAGCAGATGCTCTTGCAGTAGCCTGTACTGCTTGTCTAAACTCAGATGAACTGGAAGTTGCCTCAGATGATATTATGGTTAAATACTTTTCCACTGTGATCTTGCCTTTGCACACTGTCTGAGCTTAAGTTAGCTCATGACAGGGGAAAAAAATTACATTCTCCTGACCAGTCAGGCAAAGACTATGCCCATTTGGGACTCTCTGCTCACCACAAATTTTAATCACATGGAATCTTGTTAACATCTATCCCAGTTAATTATTTACTCTTCCTGAAAGCAGAAAGAGTAGATGGTAAAATTGCTCTGGCGTGTAGCATGTTCAAAGCAATCTAAGGAGCACAGCTTAGACAGGACAACTCTTAAAGGGCAGAGCGACCAGGAAAAAAAGGTTAATGTATTGGGTTTGCATGGCCAGGCTTTGGTAAGCAGTGGGGCTACAGGGGTGACTTCTGTGAGAAGCTGCTGGAAGCTTCCTCCATGTCTGACAGAGCCAACTCCTGGCAGCTCCAAGATGGGAGCACTACTGGTCAAGGCTGGGCAATTCAGAAATGGTGGTGATGCCTCTGTGATAACATATATAAGAAGGGGAAAAAAAGTTATTGTGCAGCTGTAATTGAGACCAGAGAAGAGCAGGGTGAGAACATGTGAGATAAACAACTCTGCAGACACCAAGGTCAGTGGAGAAGGAGAGGGAGGAAGTGCTCCAGGCACTGGAGGAGAGATCCCCCCACAGCCTGTGAGGTAGCCCATGGTGAAGCAGCTTTTTCCCTTAAACCCATAGAGATCCACAGGGATGCAGAGATCCACCCTTAGTTTGTGAGGAGACCCACATGGAAGCAGGTGGATGCGTGAGAGGAGGCTGTGGGAAGCCCACACTGGGAAAAGTTTCTGGCAGTGACCTGCAGACCCCTGTAGTGAGGAGCCCACATTATAGAAGGTTTCCTAGAAGGACTTGTGACCCTGTGGGGGACCCACGCTGGAGCAGGCTGTGCCTGAAGGGCTCCACCTCATGGGAAGGGAGCCAAGTTGGAGCAGTTTGTGAAAAACTGTAGCCCATGGGGTGGACTCATGCTGGAGAAGCTTATGGAAAACACTCTCCTCTGGAAGGGACCCCATGATGGAGAGAGGAGGTAGAGCTGGGAAGTAGGAGGTGGTAGAGAGGAAGTTTTTTTCAAGATTTATTTTACTTCTCATTATCCTGCTTGGATTTTGATTGGTAATAAATTCAATTAATTTCCCCAAGCTGAGTCTGTTTTGCCCATGAGGGTCTCCAGTTTGTGATCTCCCTTGGTTCTTGCCTAAACCCTTTGTTATATTTTCTCACGTCTATCTAGTTTTGGAGGGAGTGAGAGAGTGGCTTTGGTGGGTGCCTGGAATCCAGCCAGGGTCAACCACTACAGCTAGAAAAAATGTGTAGAGAGAGAATGTGAGTGGCTTTCATGTCACTATGTGTTTTTCCCAGAATAGCTGTGAGCTGCATGTCCTCCCAGTTTCCCTGATAATATTCCATTTTTCGTGGAATTGAAGAAGGCATGATCAGAAGGTGGGGCAAGAGAAGAGGTCATCTTTCAGATTATTTTCCTTGAGATAGCCAAGACCCTTTCTAAATGGAGAAGTTAGTGGAATATAGAGTAAAGGTCTGATATTGAATTGCGTTAAGTATCCCTCCCCACCTTCCTACCTAAATGCTCTTAACTTGCCCTTGGGTAGAATCAGAGAATTATGTGGTGCATGCCCAGTCTGGCTTGGAGACATGGCTGAAGCTCTTCTGAGGAGGAAGGGAGAAGGACCACATTTCACCTTTGGGGAGACAGGACACCGCTGTGTCACAAACCCCTCTGCTGCAGCCCTCCCTCCTGGCACAGCCCCATCTGATAGCATGTTGTCAAAATATCTTATGTAATAATATTAAAATTATTTATTTACTTGCAATTTTTATAATTACTAAATTGATTATTAAATCTTTAAAATTATTTAATTATTTAAATTATTTTTAAAAATATCTAACTTATATTAGTCACACACAAAATCCAGAAATAATATTGGTGTGAAAGAGCTGCACACCAAAAAAAGTTAGTAAAGAATAGTTATTTCAAGCATATTTACTCACTAGAACAAAATCTGCATAGTTGTGACAAGTAACTATAAAACAAAATATATAAATTTCCAAGCTCTCAGAATATGAATAAACTAATCTCTTAATGGACAAACTTATTCACTAAAATTTAAATAACTAAGAAAATAATCGACCAATATGTAAATATAGAGCACAGAAAGAAATACACTGAACGAAAGCTGAATGCACTCATCAGGAAATGTCTATGAGTTTGAATGACACAGGAAAGAAATATTAGGGCAGTTATTGGGTGTTCAGGGGACTACCTGTCAGATAAAAGCAAAATAAACTTGCTTTAGAGACATTTCTAATTAATGAAGTGAGCATTTGTAGTTTATTTAAATTTAAAAAAAAATTTAAAAAAAAATCTAGTTTATCCCCCAGACCCATCTGCCATATAATTAGATTCTGTGGTCATCACACACAGATTCTGTAATATCAAAGTACAGATGGTGGTTTATTACAAAACAACATAGGAGGCTTAGATTAGATGATACATTTGGTCATTTTTGCACATAAACTCCCTGATTAAGTATGAAAAATGTGAGCATTTGTTTGCCTTGGAAAAACTGCTATTACTTGTCAAGCATGACCAATCAGGTATTACTAAACTGTTATCCATATAATTAAGAAAAACAGCCATCTGTAAAGTCAGAAGTTTGCATCTCTGGTTTTCGTATATTTGGTTTATGGCCGTTTCCCCACAACCACCACCCCCCTGGCTTATAAATGTAATTTTTCTGGTCTGTTTTACTTAGAAAACAGTAACAGAAAGAACACAGACATTGCTGATTGCAACAGGTCTTCGAAATTTTCCTTAATTTTTCCTTTCTTTTCTCCTTTTTTTTTTTGTTTTCTCTCCTTTTAGTGACAGATGAAAGCTTGAAATAAGGACAGAAAATGAGGCACCCTCTAAGAAATATTTATATTTTCATCTTCTGCTGCATTTAATGAATGTCCAAGACATGGATAAGAAGAAGAAATGAAAGATTTTAATTTTTCTCACCGTTGTTTAATTGTTTGAGGTTTTAAATTGAGACAGAAAAAAATGCCATTTACTTCTAGATTCTGTATAGTTAAAGCAAAACTTTGCCATAGAAATATAGCAAGCAAAAGTAATTGCAGCTTAGGTTGATGTAACAGTGTTTGTAGAAAGCAGGTGGGCTCAATCAAGGCGTTTAGACCCTTTTAATGTGGCATTGACAAGGAATGGACTAAGGATGCGCCACCTGTGTGCAGTTTTACCAGCTCCCAATTTCTCTCTGAACCAGTTATTTTTAGTGTTAGATAGCTTTGATGCCTTATTTCCTTTTGCTTATGCTCAGAGAAGACGAGAGATGTAGAGAAGGCCTTCTGATGAGAGCAAATACCAGAGACTATGCCTTTCATGAAAGAAAAAATATATTCAAGATAGAATTCCTGAGTTTTGAACATTTCTAGATGAAATCCATGCATTATTTTCAATTCCTTTATTCATTTGTCACACAAGAGTGCTGCATACATTGGTGTGCCCAATGCGAGATGCATTTTGATTTTATCATCAGCATTGTGCAGTTTACAGTGAAGAATACAAGCAGCAAGTTTGCATGGTTTGCCTAAAATATCTCCTTAAGAGAAAAAATTACAGTCACTGTATAGCATCAGAACGTGGCAATTTTGTCATGCACTGCCAAAAACAATTCAGGTAGCACTATTCTCTCCATGATTCTTATAAACAGTGTAAGAAAGAGTCTCAAATTCCTGTGCTTCAGTAGCACAGAGAGCTACAGGACTTTGAAGAGAGATGTGTCTTTAAATATCCCTCCCTTCTTGCTCAATAAATTGAGATATAGAGGTTAGCATTTACTATGTATTAAAAGCAGTTCATTAAACAATCCAGAGTAACAGCTTGGAGTTTATTTGTTAGCTATTAGCAATACTGTCTGTGAAACAGCTGCTTGATTTAATTGGCAAACACTACTTCCTTTTATTTACAGGCAGAATTGGAACCTCTTTGCTTTCCAACAAGCTAGAGGCTGTACCCATTCTAAAACAGACACTACTTAACCTGCCTTATAATTAATGCAGAAAAATCCCACCTTACAGTCAGCTCAATCTCTTTGCATTAAAAAATTATTGGCTGACAATCTTGGCTAACAGAAATCACTTTGAAAGTGACTTTTTTCCTGTGCCTCAAATTTCTCCTGTAAAACACCACAAATCATTGAGTCAAATGTTGAAGATGGTAGGCTAGATGGAGTTAATCAATTACGAATTATTAGGTAACAGGGATGTGCATGGTGACTGATGCAATTCTTCTGAATGGTGAGACACACAGCCCAAATTTCTTTGTGAGTTTACTAACAGTCTTTCTTCCATCCTGCCCTTAGCTGTTCTTTTAAGTCCTTGCTTTCCTCACTAGAAAAGTGCTTTCTCTCTGCCCTTGTAGACAATGCTGTCATCACGGCCACTGTGTAAAATTTAACTTCTTAAGGAAAGAAATTTTATACAAAACTTGAGCTAAAATATATAAACTTCTAAACTATATTGGAGACTTTAGCATACTTGAGATAGAAAAATACCTGTCTACAACACTGTTAGGAATATTAGCTCAATATTGTCATCAATAAATAATGATGTAGAAAATTGTAAAGAAACATTACTTTAAAAGAGGAAAGATAGAAACACTTTTAACTATATAATTGGATTTCCATTCTTTTAACTGTATAAGTAAGTACGTATTGCTCTATGTGCATCTCTGCTGTGACCTTGAGAAGCAAATAAAAATTAGTGTGTACACACCCAGCTAGCAGGAGCTGCTTGGAATAAGAACACAAGATCAGAGTGAGGTTTTAGTGATACTTTCCCATATGGACCTATACAGACCACAATGGTGAGCAGCTTAGCGGCTTTCTGAGATGGGCGTTCCCATTCATTCATCTTTAGTCTTAAAATAGACATATAAAAATAACACCAAACATAATCTTTTGTTCATTTTGTTCACAACTGAACAGCAGAAATCATGAAAATTCTTCAGCCAATTAACACAGTTAACATGCAACATACAAAAAGGAAATGTAGATGATACTTGGGATCACTGCTACAACCTGCAGAGATAGAAATTTTGTGCTGTCTTTGTACTTCTGTGCAAGGAGGCAAGTGTACTGGTTTTTTGCTAGGGCAAGAAACAGCACAGAATAATTCTCACTATTATGAAAATACATCACATACATCTTTTGGAAATCTAAAGTTTACCCTGAATTTAGCCCCTAGGAATCACTACATTTTAAATATCCTTCTTGAATTATATTTACTTTCATGTATTTAGTGTCCCAAGCTTTTGACTATTTCTGGTGTCAGTGTTTTTCACCTGCTCCCTGTTGTAAATGTTTTTAAACGCGCCCTGGCAGCGGCGTGGCAGGTCGCGTCTTTCCCGGGAGCGTCAAAGGCGCTCGGAGCGTTCGCGCCCCGGCAAAGCATCAGCTCCTCGACGCGGCGGTGGAAAAGGAGGCGAGGAGGGTCTCCGCATGGGTTCCACAGAAAAACTTTATTTAGATGGCATCGGGAATCCCAGGGGCCATGGCCCCAGGACGAGCCCAGAGGCGAAGACCAAGACACACGAGGGCTGTGGGGTCTTATACGGGGAAAGGGAGGGCGGAGAGAGCATGAGAACCAATGGTCTCAGGGCACACGGGTGGTACATGGGCGGGCTGAGGTACAGGGGCAAATAGGGGAAACCCGAAGGAGTGCCTAGGAACAGGGGCCAATGGGAGAGCGGAGAGCAACCCGGAAGGGGAGACACAGGGAAGAAAGGGAAGGGGAAATACAAAATCCATAGCAATAACAAAAAGGGAATACACAACAATGAAAGAACAAAGGACCTTGGGAGGAGCCAATCCATTCACCTTGTCTTTAAGCTACTAATTTATTTACCAACCACCACATCTCCCCCTGTTTTATTTACTAATTTGAAATTAGAAAGGCTTTTCCCAAGGGCTTCACAAACAGACATTTTAATAAATGCAAAGCACGTAAAATATTTGACAGCAACAAAACCTGTTTTTCTGTGGTGGGGAGGGGGAAGAACTTAAAGTTATCACAAAAACAAATTATAATTTAAAGCATATAAAATACAATTTAAAAGAAATGAAATAACAAATGCAATAAACAAATTTAAGAGGTGAAGGCGGCAGGTTGGTGTTAAAGCTGGAGGTGGGCGCTGACTCCAGTCTTGTGCTGCAGATGTTTTTTGCAGTCCCACTCTCTCTGCGTCTTCTTCCGACTGGGAGGTTATCAGCACAGCCTGGCATGATGGGAACAGAATGGAAATTTCATTTTAAAAGTGAAAATGGAATGCAATATTTTCTTTTGAACAAAAATTATCATGTAATTGTATAAGCAAATTTCATCAGTGGCTTCTGTTAACTTCTGTATAGTTCTCAGTCTTCCATGTGACAGGAGAGACAGCTAAATCTCCCTGCAGAGCTGACTACAATCAGAATATGTCAAAAAGACAGCCAGGGATCATTTAAACATTGCATTTCCTTTTAAACAGCATTACAGTCATATGAACAAAGAGGCATCTGTCTTTCACTCCTTTAGAGATCTCTAGAGGCCTCAGACTCACACTTTTCAATAGCACTGTCCCCCCTGATGGCTATTACATACTTCAAAATCTACAAAGCAAGACATAGGTCAGGAAAACAATAATTATTTTAACAAAAAATGTCTTTCATCCCTCTAACGTTTTAGACTACTTCAGTGAAGGGCTAGATCTAAAAATATTTTGTTGACATCCTAATTATTGCAATTAGATTCAATTTTCTTTTAATGTTATCCTGTCAACCCATGTCTCTTCCTTTAGGAGTTTCAGGCTACTGCCTATTCATGCAGACATTTATTATGCTCCTGAATAAGTAACAGACTATTTTCAGAGAAAATTCTGATATTGATTACAAACATTGATTCAATCGATTCTAAATCAAGTGTAACAATTTGTTTAAAAAAGGACTTAAAATAAAACCAGCCCCCAATGTCACTGTGCTGATGGACTACACAGCAATTGCACCTTGCAATAAACACATTCAGTTCTAGCTGAAAGCCTGCAGGGATCTATGAAAAATTACCAGGGCTTTCGTTTAAACTATAATTCTACTGGACAGCCAGGTCAGATAATGTGCTTCAAAGGCAGACTTAAAAAGTGGGAAAATAATTCAAATGCACATAGAAGGACATAAAATATAAACCTTTTCTCTTTTTAATACATGTAGATTTAGCAAGCATTATGAAAAATATAAGAATTATAGAATTTTTTTAAAAAGGATAAAGAATATTCCACCTTATGCCCAAATCTGTCTGCCATGTCCTATATTGATGCTTACAAGAGCGTCACAACAGCGCCACAGCAGTGCATGTAGGTATGTTTTTCCTGGATTATAAACTCTTCTGAAGTCTCAGCCATCCCACCACAGTCTGCAACACTGTTTATTACATATTCCATGCTGATAGACGTTCATAACACTCCACTTTACTATAATACTGTCACAAATAAAGCAGGAAGTACCTTCCTGCCTTCGTCTATATATTCACATACTGACTGTCACATATACCATTGATTTTGAGTCTGGTCTTACCCCTGCCAGAGCCTTTTGAAGTCAGAGGCGGACTGCACACCTGGCATGCATAGTCATGGTCAGATTAAAATATTAGAGGACAGAGGAAAGTCATATTAAAATCAATAATCTTACAATTAATAATATTAAAATTAATAATCTTGCATGCTAGGGAGCAGAATAGGAATTCAGGAGTTGTTAAGACTCTCAGAACTTAGACTACCCAGAGCTGGAACAAAAGGAAGAGATGACTGAATACACAGAAAACCTGGGATTTATACTACAGTTATTAGACAGTTATTAGACAGCAATCTCCTATCAGCAAATAATATACAGAAACCCCTAGGAAAATACCTGCCGTATCTTCCTTTTGTGACTGATTTTCATGAAAGGTGACAATTTGCAGATTCCACTGCTTATGAATCTCATTAGCTGAGTACAAATGGTCTGAGTTGTTGACTTTACCACTCTAAATGGCACTGCATGGGCCTCTATGCTGTCCTCCCCAACAGCCAGTCTCAGCTTCTTTCAATTTTCTTTTTAACCAACACCAAAAATTACAAGTAGAAATTCTGTTGAAACATCATTAATCTGCAAAGTCAAGGACTGAAAAATGAAGAAATGCAAGAATTTACACTGACTTTGCATTTTTAATTCCCTGTACCCCCCCCACTTCTATGCATTTTGATACACTTTTTAATTATTTAATTTTATTTTGTGTAGGATAGACAGTGCTCAAGGGATAAATTAGGGTTACATAGTGAATGAAGCTGTCATCTGTGGGGCTTCTGCCTTAGCTGATACAAAAACTGTGAGGTGTAAACTGAATATACGCTTAGTCATTTCCCAGGAGCGCAGGTTTTATAAATTATTTAGCATTCAGACAGGCATGATGTTTGTCACTCTACTGATATGGACAACATAGCAGTGAGTAATCTCTCACTGCAATCTCTCATCGTAATAAGAAAGAATGTAACAAGAATAAAATGAATGGATTAAGATGAAAGAGAAAGAATAAGATGTGGACAGATGTTGAGTAATGAAAAATGAGGATCCTAAGACTGTTATAATATTTCTTTCCATGCAGATAATTATGGGGTTCTTTTCCCGTAAGAAAATAAAAGTATAGTTTTCTAGCACTCTAGCACAATTTTTTTCAATATGTTCAATTTCAACATAAATGTTATAAAGCACGTTTCTTTGGGGGGTGGATTTGGAGTAAAATAAGTCTTCTTCTGAAAACAAGTCTATGCCTTCAAAAAGGATAACTGAAATGACTTGGAGGGTAAGTTCCATGTATTGTAACACATATTCTGAAATCAGAATCAACCTTTGGAAAGGTTTACAAGAAATGTTTACCTCTGAATTTAAATAGATGCTATGGGAGCACCTAAAGAAGTTCAGCATATATGAATTTGAACTTCATTTTGCAAAACTGGCAGAAAATCTGGTGGTAAATAGGGTTGTAAGAGCTTCCCCTTTCAAAAGCCACCAGTGCATCATGAAGACAGAGGCAGAACTTTCAATATGTGGGTAGAACACAAAATAGAAAGAACTAATATTAATTTCCAAGACTGCCAACAGAAATAACAATTAAATCTGAAAATAATTTGTGCCATCTTATCTTTACTATTATTAAGCAATTGCAGGATCTCCCAGAGATCCTTACTCTGCAACTCTTACTCTACCACGAAATGCTCTGAGAGAGATATGACAGGAGCCATCCCAACCACCTAACACTCTTTTACTTCACTCAGACGACGTGCACAGTGTGGGATGGTAGAACTGAAAGAGGCAAGGTGGATTTCATGTGTACTGCAAAAATCAAATCCAGACAACTCCTCCAAACACAGTTACGGCAGGACTAGGTGCCTTTCTTATTTCCAGCTTGTAGTATAGCCCAAGTCAAAATTGAGCTCTGTAAAAGTGAGGAAAATATGTTAGTTATGTTATTTTGGCACTAACATGACATTTAGATAACTGAGATGTATCTACAATAGTATAAGATGCTCTGAAATGGCTTATTTGTCCCATTAGTTACTTTCAGCAAATAACCAGCTACCTCTTGGGTATGTTCCTTTCCTTCACAATTTTCTCACATTATATGTCAATATATCTCTTAATAGTTTAAACCACTTTACTGTAAGAATAAAAGATCTGAATCATTAGCAAATTTTTATTTTTTAGAAAGCATTAGAGTCCCTGCTTCTTTAAAGGTTATAATATTCTGAAATTCTGCAAAAATGAGTCATCTGAATATTGATTTTACGATTTTTCATAAAAACTATGGTAGAAAGTTCTTAGGTAAATTATACACTCCGAGCAAAGTTCTTTAGGGTCAATCATCTGAAATGGGGCCAAGCCTATAATATGCAAACTTCTGTGTCAGAACTATTATCTGGCAGAGATTCTGAGAAGAATAAAAATTATTTTGATTTTCTAGCAAGTGACAAAGATTAATGGCACGTATTTTGTACAACATATAAGGTTCTGATCTCAGTTCAAATTTGCACTAAAAGAAAAAATGTTTTGGATAAATGTTAGCATTATTTTCATCATATTTAGGAAAAATACAAAAATAATTAATCTCCTTGATCAACCCTCCAGCCGTGTTTTTCTGTTCTCCTTAAATTACTTATACAATGTTATTTTTAAGTGCATTTATTATTGTGCGGTATTTATTCTTCACTAATACCTCCTTCAAGAGTATCTTCTCTCTGATTAGTAACTAAGGGTTTTATTATCTACATATATAGGTGTTGTTTTGGGTTTTCTCCCTCCCCACTCTCCAAGACATAGCTTTAACATAAAGGAGAAATGAATGAACTTCAGACAAAGACTGGGGAGCTGAATCTAATGTAGCTTTGGAGGATTTGTTTAGTGGACTCTTAACCAGTAGAGAGTAGATCATGTTTCCTCCTTTAAAACAATTAATGAAATGCGTGATGAAACAGATGAATGCAGTTATGATGTCAAAGATATTGATACCTTCTGTGCCAGACAGATATGGAAGACAGGATAAAGACATAGGTAGTGATGGGAAAAAAAACCCATGTCTGTACTGATCTGGAATGCTGGGACACTGATTTACTGTCTAGAAACCAGCTAAACTTTGAAAGGCCTTGTTAAAACCTGATTTGAGTATGTGCAGTGTATCTGCATAATGATGCAAGTGGGATTTATCTATTCTGAAATAAAAACTGTGGGTTTTTTTTCTTTTTTACAATGGAGATATTACAGATACTAGTATCTGTTATTACTACAATGCAATTGTTATCACTATAAAAAAAACTGTGAAGGGGGGGAAGTGGAAGAAGCCCAGTTAATTTTTTTGATTTACTGAGAAGTTAAGGATTTCTACAGAATTATATTTTCTCAGTTTGCAATGTGAGAGAAACAATCATTTATTATAAAATAATAATTTTTAAAAATGAAAATGGATATTTTACTTAAATTTTATATTTTTGCATCTGCCTAACAGATGCAAAGTACTTTCAGAACAAGAGGCAATTTTCAAACACACAAAAAAATAAATTATTTTAATTTCAGAACTAGGGACTTAACTAAAACAGCTCTTCTTTTTTTCCTTAGGGAAACAAAATAAACCTAGTTGACACTGAGATGCAGCTTTCATTTTTGTAGCATCTGCATCTTTTCACAGAAAATTATTTATATTTATATCTCTGCTTTGAGTATTACGTTCTAAGCACATCTCCAATATCCTCTGAAGCTGCTACTGCTTGAAGTCGAAATTTTGTTTATAGAATCTACATTCCTAAGCACTCCACTAGCAAAATTTGTTCCCAGAACCGAGTAAGAAACCTATAGAAAATGAATGACTTATTGAGGAAGAAACTTGCATCTCCCCCTAGAGAATGTGGTACCTTATCTGCTACACAGAGCACACGTACAACACACTGACATTGTTGTTCCCATTTTGAAATCAATGAATATATGCCTGTATCACCAAGGACAGATGCTGGGACCTCATCCCTTCTCACATTAGCCCTCATCAAGCTGCTTATGGGTGCAAAGACGCCAATGAGTTCCTCAAAAGGAAATTCACTGTGTGCCCATCTGCCAATCAATACTGACATTACGCTGTGCATTTCATTTATGCTGATACATGGATGAAGATCACTAACTGAGTCTGAAAAGGAGTAGGGTGGACTTATTAAAATAGTGCCTTTTAAGAGTCCTTTCCCCCTAGCAAATGACATCTTTAATAACCTGCTAACAAATGGATGATTTTATCAACTGAATGTTACCCAGCTCCTTAGGATCAGTTTGAAGTTTATTAAAAGTCCTGTTTACTAAAGCCTAGATGCCATCTTCATACTTTAAAAGTTTTGAAAATTCCTACTTCTTCTATTAAAAATAGAAGCATATAAAAGCAAAAGCCTAAATTTTGCATTCCTTAAACCACAGTTAAATAATTAACTGAGAAATAACTGAGAAATTGAGTCTTGGCAAATATGACCCCAGGTCTGAGCACACTTAAATATCTGAACAGGGTTACTTAGCAAAGACTTTATGAAGCAGCAAAAAAGATGACAAACCTAATTTGTCATTGGAGGTCTTGCTGGCACTTGTGCCAAATGAAAAGAAAGCATTCCCAAAACACGGTATTTCAGACACTTGCAGAAGGCTATTGCCATGGTCACTTCATGGGTATAGTATGAGAAAACTGGGCTTCAGGTATTTCCATATGTTCTTTTTTTTTTGCTGATTCAGAAATGTTACCATCCTGTTTGTTAAACAATAACTAGCTTTTAATGCCATGGGTTATGAATAGCAATTGAGATTGAGGTTTTAAAAGAGGATTGTGGGTTTATTTTAGCTCTATTTTTGAAGGCTGAAAAACCAACAAAGTATAGAAAATACGAGCATACCCCCAAAAATACATATATAAAGAGATCTTTTGCCATCTCTCATCTGACAATGATTAATTGTGTGCAGGCTGTGATTAGGAATAATCAGTGTTTTAAAAATAACAGGTAAAGAAAAAGCAATAACACAGCATTTCAATAGCATAGGTGTATCACTGGCTATGATTTTCAGCATTCTTTCTCAGGAACACTCAGCTAGACTGAGAGCACATATCACCTACAGGCTCCTTTTCCTAGGAAATTTGTCTTTCTCCTTGTCTTCTAGAGACACACAATGTATTTTTACAATTGACTAAGGAACCAGCAGAATTCTATTGTTTGTCATAGAGCTTGTCTGCTGAGAGAAAAAAGCTCAAGTGAATCTATTTTTCTTTTCTAATGATTCAAAAGAACGTGTTACAAGGCCATCTGTTAGCTGCATTGGCTATCCAGTCAGCATCTATTTTCAAAACTACTTGTCTGGCAGAAAGTATCACAAATACTCTCCTTGTTCATGTTGCATGTCAAAAGCAAGGATGAAGGCAGCAGATAGCTCTGCTCAAAAACATAACTGAATACTAAAAAAATAAACTCTGAATGTTTGTGATGGACTGGATGTACAGCATTCAAAAGAGATCATCCACAACCTTACTAGCCTAAATGGGAGCTTTAAGTAGTGATGAGCTCTACGGCAGGATGTCCTACACCGTGATGTGTGTTGCTCTTCTGGTGGTTGCTAAAGTCGACTGAAGAGACTACAGATCACATTCAGAGTGTAAAAAGTCATAAAAATAAAAACTTTAATTTTTGAAAAAATAAACACTTTTACCTAAAACAACATGCGTTATAGTAACAATTTCTAGCATAACATCTAGAATGGAGGAAAAAAGACGCTTTTTTTTCTTTTTTGGGAATGAGGACCATAACTATAGAAATCAATAGACCTTATTTGTTTTTACAACTCATTTGTTTTTACACTTTATTTGTAATTTGTGGGACAAAAGGTTACCTAGCTGCTGTATTTTCATCAAATCATTTTGAAGAATACCTTAAAATTACTCCCTTACTCTAACAGTTAAAATTAAACCCTAAAATACAGTGATAGATAATGCCTTTTACTGCATATATATGCTGTTGTTGGAGTATAATACAGGGAGATACACTCTATAACCTACATATTTCAATTATGGTGTATCTTTTACACATTTGTTTTCTAAAACACTAATATTGCTATTTGAACTGCAGATACATTCAGTTACAAATATAAAATTCTTTCTGTCTGATTTATTCTGCTTCATGTATTTTCTCGATTTTCAGTAATATATTTTGCATTGCTTACCATGGCATCTTTCTAGGTATTTTCATATTTTTCATAAGTTCAGTATTTTTTACCCTTCAGACAAGCTGCACAAATATTCAGTGACAGCTACACATGAAATATTGATGTTTTCTGTTTCTTATCAAAACTGTTTTCTGAGAAGGATACAGCACAAAATTATTCTGTACAGTTGAACACGTTGCTAAAAACCACAAACCAAACAACCCCAAACAAGTGCATCCAGGAATTTCTGTGACAACATAAAATGCTGTGAGCCTCTTTTTAGCTAAACATATTTTTTAAAGTATGTGTGTTATGTCTCCTCTCCACAGTTTGAAGGATTTGCCCATTTTATTTATCAGTTCATCAGTGTTTCTGTCCTGTAGCCCCAGCAGCTTCAAGTGGCAGAGTAGCACACTGACTTCCGGTGGTCAAAAACCAGAATTTACCTCTGTGTCAGAACACACTTTAACTGCACATTACAGTCTGTAGCCTCATGATATTACATTCAACCAGAGAATTAGAATAACTGTAGTAAGGGAGGAAAAAATAAAAGAAGAGACATCAACTAAAGTTTATCAATGTTCAATTTTTGGGATATGGACTGAATCTTGCAAATACTTCCCACACTATCAGAGAAAATGATAGGCAACACTGGCCATTTCTAAGTAGGAGATGCAAAACCATTACCAGACATACGCCTTTTCAGTGTTCCTTGGCAGCTACACACTTATATCTCTCAGGCTGTGGGGCCCATTAGATTAGAACAGCTCTGCTATGTACTGTGCTGCATGTCATATGTTTTGAGCTTTATTCTACCATCCATGTGTTCTTGAAATTTCTATTTCATCAGCTGTTCTCACAAACAAAGAAAACCTTCAGGATTGATAGGCTCTGTTACTTTAGAGAGCTTTCCTAATCCTTATATGCTTTACCCAAGGAAATCTTGAAAGGTGATGGGCTTAATCAAAAAGCATTTATGCTGCTATGCTGGTTTTGACCACCATAAAGTTAGTTTTCTTCATAGTAGCTGCTGTCTGTGTTTTGCCTTTATGATATAAAGATTATTGATAGTACAGAAATGATGTCATTATTGCTGAGCAGGGCTTACATGGAGTCAGGGACTTTTCTGTCTCTCACTCCACCCCAAAGAAGGCTGCGGATGCACAAGGAATTGGGAGGGGAGAGAGCTTGGACAGCCAACTCCAACTGGCCCACAGGATATCCCATTCTGTATGGTGTGATGCTCAGCGTATAAAACTGGAGAATAAGAAGGAAGAGGGGGATGTTCGGAGCAATGGCCTTCTGTCTCTCTAAGTCACCACTACACGTGAAGGAAATCTGCTTTTCTGGGATGTGTGAACACCTGCCTGCCCATGGGAAGTGGTCAATGAATTCCATGTCTTGTTTTGCCTGCATGCTTTACCTGTTAAACTGTCTTTATCTCAACCCACAGTTTATCTCCCTTTTTCTCTTAAGGTTAAGGTTTTCACATTTGTCAATAGCTTCTTTATAATAACTCCGAGATGAAAGAAGCTGAATTCCTGTAATCTGTACTCTGTAGTATAGGATATAATGACCTTGGTTCACAGCATTCTACTCTGCCTACAGGAAACCAGAAATGGAAATACATTTCCTTGTTATTATTAACTAAAAGATGACTACCTACATGCTAAAGAACAGTTTCTGACCTTCTCACAAGATACTTCTACTGTAAAACTCACATATCTCTGTCTCTAATTTTGCAATTATTTTTGCTTGCAAAACCACACATTAATCAAATAAACTGCTTCTATGTTAACAGTTTTAAGAGGATTTTGTTTTAAAATGATGCAAAAATTGGATCTGGATTTTTGTAGACGGACAGACATTCAACATGCATTTTTATTACGTTACCATATCATGCAGCATCAATCAGGTTTGAGAGGAAATTTCTTTAAACCTGTTATTCTCACACATACCCAAAATTTCAAGCATTGTTTCCGTCACCAAAACTTTGTCCTGGAAACAGACACTCACATGATCCCTTTCTTGTTTTTCGATGAAATATATTATGAATACTCAGTATTTGATTGTTAATAATGCATTAGCTGGGGTTAATACTTCGCAGTATATTTAGGATTCAGTAGTTCGCCTAGCTATTCCCTCTCACTCATTCATTTTCCTACAAATACATACATTTTGAATGTTGAATGGTTTGCTTCTGGGTTTCTCAGCCACAGAATATTGCACTTTCCTAGTGCAGGTGTTACCTTGACCATAGATGACTAGAAGGAAATCAAACAAGAAAGGAAGAAAATGGCTCTGAGGTCTAACTTATAATAGGAGTATCCCAGTAATTAGTGGAAAAATGAAAATACAGCTATTTGAAAGGCAGTACTTTCTGCTCCTCCTCTTGGTTTGACTTCTGAAGTACACAAATGCAAGAACCCATATGTACAACATTTGTTGGGAAGCCTACCACTCTGCCCATACCTGGAAAGCATGTAAATTTAGAGTAATTTTAGAAGTTATTTTAGCTTAAGAAACAACAGAAAAGAACAAATAGAAAGAAGAAACTGGGAAAACTTTGAAAGGAAACACAGAGAGCAGCAACTGCGTCAGAGCAGAGGGGTCCTACCTTCCTTCACAAAGTTTATCCTAAGTGAAAACATTGCAAATCACATCTCCTTGACCTGAAAGAACACCAACTTTTCCTAGGCCCTACACAATGAAAAGCTTGAAGTTGTGCAGAACAAACTTTGCTTTTCACAAATCTCTAACACACAAGTTATTATATATTTGACAAACCAAAATAGCCTTTATTTGCCATGTCTGGGTACAGCGGCTGTATCAACAAAGTGTTTTCTTGATACATTTGTTGTCCTCTGAGAAACAGATGTTTCAGCTTCTTTCACTGACAAATGAGTGATAGGTCAGGGGACACTACTGAGTTTCTCACTCTAAAAGCCAGTAATGCACAGTCTGTGTCTTCAGTCGATGGAAGAGCTGCTGCAGAAGGCTCATAATTGCCCCCTGCTCTCACAGCACTGGAGCTGTGAATGGGGAGGAAGTCAGAGGCAAGAAGCCAGTAATCTGCAGCAAGCCTATGACCTGGAATATTTAATCAGGAAGAGTATGAAGGAGAGGGAACTCAAAAAAATGGAGACAGATGGAGTTTCATTCTATTTAGTAAAATAAATGTGTTTGAAGAGAGTAAAAAGAAGAAGCAGAGATGACATGTGCACAGTTATTTGACTGGCTTTGAATTGTCTTATCCACAGAAATTGATGGTAAACAGCTTCGTAACAAAAGCAAAGAACTAAAACAAGTTCGGGAGATTTGCTCACCGATGACACTATTGATCCACTCCAATCCTGGACAAGTCATTTTACTGTCATATGTTCTGAGTGACAGCTGTCAGGATCGGGTTTTAAAGGCTATTAGAAATGCGTCTGCCCAAATCAAGCTGAAAACGAGACCATATGCCAATGTCAATAGTATGGGTTTTATTTGATAGTAAATATGAGANCAGAAAGAGAGTGACAAAGACAGATTAAAGAAACTATCGCCATCTGTGGATCCCAATGACGTTCCATTGATCCTCTCCAGTTGGTCTTCTTGGTGGTGAAGGTACTCCTGAAAAGTATAGAACCCCATGGGTTACTATATACACAGGTAGGAAAACCCAGGCACCTCCCTGGGGCGGGGGGAGTTGCCATTGTCTCTTACAGCAGATTCTGGGGTTTTTGCGTGACATGCAGTGCTGTAATTGATGGACAATGACAGCTGCTCAGCTGCCCCTCATGTGAGTGTCCCGTGGATGTGGCCTGTGGGGGTGGGGGGTCCACAGCTGGGCCAGTTTGTGTAAGGGAGGATGGGTGTTCACTGCCTCTGAACAGAAGTTACACCACACACCCGAAACCTCCTCCCCCTTCTCTCAGTTGGGTGGTGGGGTGTCTGTGTAAACCTGGCCTCTGTGGGCTGTGGTCTCCCCCCAACCCAAACCCAGACAGAGAAGAGTCTCTGTTGCTTTTGGCTCCCTTATAGATGCATTCAGCATCATAATGGCTTTCCCTCAGCCTTGTTTGTTTCTCTGCAGGCCTGAGGGGATTGAAGAATGAGTTTATCTCCTCTCAGCAGTTTGACTTACAGTCCAAAGTTCTTCAAGGAGGTTTCTGTGGTTGCAGCTTCTTTATTCAGTTTTTGCTACAATGAGCAAAACTTTATACCAATATTTGAGGCATGAACTATTTCAGTCTCTGACAACAGCTAATAATAGGACTAATGGATTTCTGTGAAATATTTCAGAAAGGTTTATGAACTGATATTGGCTTTCAAACACTAATGAAAATGAAATCTTGAAGAAAATTTCCTCAGGATTCAGACACAGCAAATTATTTTCGAAATATTATCTATTATATTTTATCTTTCACAAGTACATTGTTTCTCCATACCCTGTATCTGAGAAAAAGCCTTTCTTTTCATTAATGTGCTTAAATTTTCTAAAATTTTTCTTCTTCCTATTTGCATCTCTATTTCTGTTTCTACTGCATCCAGTGCCAGAAAGCTAGACCAATTATACCAAGAAAATAAAATTTGCATCTTATAATACTAGTTCTGTTCTGAGTACACCTGAAAAAGTTTAAATGCTTGACTACAGCTCTACTGAACTAAATGACATTTTAAGCCCCTTCTTTGTGGTCTTGCAGCAACAAGATTAATTTATCCTTTCTCCTCGATTGATTGGTTTTGTTTTGCTCTAAATATAATGCTTCATCAAATTTTGCTAAGCATCTTGTGAGACACATGTCATCAGTCCCTTTTCCTTTAATGACAATGGAGGTAATAAACACATTGCTTGCTTGTTTAGCTATCAAGGGCTTCAGAATGACCCACAAAGCTCATTTGGCCTATAGAGCTATAAAATACTGCCAAGTGTTGCTAAAATTTATGGTCCATCGTCTCCAAAATCCCTGTATAAAAATCATTCAGCCCTGCCAGGGAAACCATTTTAATTAGAAAACATGTAGGAAATACAGTGTAAAGCTTTTCATGGGTGGTCTCTGTGTGTGTAGACGGAAAAGGAGCCATTCATCCTTATTCCTCAAATATACTCAATGGGATGTTTTATTCAGGCTTCTCATATCCGTAGATCCTCCGTCAGACTGGATCCCAGCTGTCCTGTGCTTTTCTTTGCCACACAGCCTCTGCACTGCAAGAGGGAACACCATATTTTAATGGTAGCTCTTTAATTATTTTCTCCTTTGTCCATCTCCTGCAAATGTTTTGTTCTTTTTTCATATAGCAGGATTTCTGTCCTTTAGTGGTAAGGAAACTGAGTTTTATTAATTTAACATAAATAGTTCTAATACAGACTTAGGCTATGAGCATGGCTAGTACCTGTCTCGTGTCTTCTTCTGCATATTCTTTTCTGGAGAGATGGTAAACTAGCAGTTTTTTAAAACTGTTATTCCCTGAATTCTATAATAAGTACTCATACAATCAGAACATTTTTCATTAATAAATCCTTAGCTTCCTAGAAATGTTTTTCTTTCTAATTATGTATTTGTATCGCCCATGCAATTCTAAACTAATTAGATTGCAACTAGATTAATCTCCCTCATACTTGCTAAATGCAATAATTGCTCTTGCAACAATCAATACACATTTAATTAATAGGAAAATAATTTGCCTATTAAATTAAAGTTACTTTCCCATGTTTTGCTGAGTATTTGCATTGAAATGCCATTTTTCATCTTCTGCAGTAAATTTAAATTTGGAGATAAGGAAGCTAAATCCCAAGGCTATTTCCCAGGTTTTGAAATCAGCAAGACTTTTGCACATACATGAAAATAAACATTAGGCCAGGATATAAAATATTCCATCACACTCCTTAGATGTAAATCAGTCTGTCCCCACCCTTCTATTCTGAAATCACTGTTACACTTCAGTCTAGTTTGAGAGAAAACTTAGTTTTCAAAAGATCTCAGTTTCTACAGATTTGTGAAACATGCAAAGGTATTTCTTTCTCTTTATCAGAGGAGTGGAGCTAACAAAGAAACCATAAATTTTGTACATAGAGAAATTTTCAGTTGCAGTTTAGAGCACACTTAACACCATAGGACTTGTTCATGAGGTAAAAACCCACAGGAAATTGATTTTTCCAGATTCCTTGCTTGGGGAATTATTCTTAATAAGGAAGTCAAGCAGTTTAAGGGAAGTATGCATTCTATGAAGTATGCACAGCTTAGACAGAATAGATTCAAATTACATATTAGAAAAAAAAAATCACTTTTAGGTTGCTCCGGCATTGGAATAAATTGCCCATGGAGGAGTTGGAATCACCATCCCTGGAAGTATTTAAAAAGAATCTAGATCAGGCACTGGGATGTGGTTTAGTGGTTTAGGGGTTACAGTGGCAGTGGATTGATGGTTGGACTTGATGATCTTAAAGGCCTCTTACAACATTGATGATGCTATGCTTCTTTATTTTGGGGTTGGGGATGGAAAACAGCAACTATGACTACATTACAGATCTGTGGACTCTGGTTAGCAGAAAGTTGTAGGAACCGTGTAGGAACAAGGCAAAGCAGAAAGAGTGGTAACATTGAAATATAGTTAAGAGAGTCAAATTTAAGCTTAGTAGGTTTGAAATGTGGTCATGTATACTTCATCCATTTGGGAAACAGCTGAAAACAGGAATGAGGAAACTGTGTGGTTCATGAGCTTTGCCTGGATTGGTTTCTAGAAATTTTAGTTGCATCCTTACTGAGAAAGGTCACTAGTACTACTTAAGAATGTGACAAGTGAAAATATGTCTATAATTCAATAGCCCAGTCCTATTATCATTGCCTCCCTTTTTCTAGTATTGGCACAGATTTTGAAATCAATACTGGGTTTTTTCCCCCCTAGTTTTGAAATTTTAAGTATCATAGCAATATTTCCCAAACTGGTGCTATTCTGATGATTTACTTGATATAGAGTCCAGACATTTCAACAAGTAAATAATATACAACACAATTTTAAAGGCATTTGGTTATGAATCAATAACATGCAGATACTACCCAAGCTTAACACTGTTCATCATCCTGCCACACATATTGTCATGGTTTAGGAATGGCACTCCCCAGTTCAGTATCCTCATCAAGACCCTCCAACCTACTGCAAAAGTTACTCCTAACCTGACCAGAACCAGGATGCTTATTTTCAGAGAGGAGAGAGACTGAGTCTCTCTCAGTCTCTCAGCCACCAAATTTTATTGTCCATCTTTGGCTCTTCTCTCTCTCTCTATCAAAGTATCTAAAATTTTGTCCTTTCTCAGATTAATATTCTGTCTGTCACCTTGGGGCTCTGATTTTCAGTAATCAATTCATTTGAAGTTACTTTATAATACAAAAATTCAGGCTGATCTGCTCCATACAGTATAAGAGAAAGAAATATATATCTTGAAAGGGTATACTAATTAAAAAACTTATGTAAGAGATTGCTTAAGTATTTCTTGCTACTTAAAAGAATGTATTAAAAGAAAAAATTATAGTGGAAAGGCATTTAAAAATTTTAGTCAAGAGAGTATAAATTACTTTTGACCTTTAATTCACTGATTTTCAGCAAAAGTTTTCCATCTCAGCTGTCAGAAAGGAAGAAAATTTTTTGTTTCAAAATAAATTGTTTCTAGACATCCCTTTCTAAAACATATTTAGTCTTTATGAATTTTTGTTCTAGTTCAGGATGCAGTGATAAACCAGGCTATACCATTTCAGGAAGAGATAATCAAAGAGCTCTATGAATACAGGTATTTTAAAAACTAATATTCAAAGCTTCCTTGAACTTCAGTGAAAATAGAACTGAAGCAGGCTTATGGGCAGCCAGTTTGAAGGACACAGGTGCTTTAAGTGATGGAGAAATATGTTGAGTTAGAACTGCTTTTCTCTCACTCAGTAGCAACAGCTGGTGTAAAAGTTAATCCTCTGATCAGCTCCACAGGCTTTCTTCCAGCACATCCCAAAGACAATCATAATTTTAAACAGATATAAAACAGGCTGCATTCTTGTCTTGTCCATTATTTACATAAATAAAACTAGTCCTTGCCATTTTATTTTTTCTGCTACATTTTAAAACAGTACAGTTTTTAATTTCCAAGAGGTGCAATAACGTGGATCAAGTGACTCTTATAGAGGCACAGCACTGTGTCAGCCCACATGATGGGAAAACATGCATTTTGGAGGTGTGAGATTAGAATAGAATCAAAATATGGGACTTTAGTATAGGATCAAAGCTTTCCTTAATTCTTAAGACAGAAAGATCAGAGAGAAGCTGTGGCAAGGAAGAAGCATTGCATTACAGGAAGGTTCCTGATGGTAGGGACAAGTTTTCCAGCTGACATGAAACACTTCTGCTCCTCCCTGGCTCTGGGATGCCACACACAAACTAGAATAGTCCTTTGATCTGCAGATATTTTGAACCATTCAGGTAGACAGGAGCTTTGATCGCATTTAAATACACACACACATATAACACCATACTTATTTTTTTAGTTCTCCTTAATATCTCCATTTCTGCTGCTTCTCTTCTTGCTGAGATATTCCTATGCAGTTGCTAAATAGCCTAAAATAAGAAGTAAAGCATTTTACCTTCAGAAGCTCCTGAGCCTACCTCCAGAAACTCCGGTTTCCAAACAAAAGAGAAACCCAAAAGAGTATATGCTCTCTGCCACAGACCAGTCTCCATAATGCACAATGATATATCCTTCCGGGTTTCTTCTTTCAAGACAGACTTTGGAACTGAAGATCTGATGTCACGGTGCTGGAGCCCGCTGGACGGGCTTCGGACATCGAGTGGGTGGACTTCCCAGCCCAGGAGAGTGACCCCGAAGAAGAACATGTGGCTGAGTCTGCTGTTTGAGGGCTCCGCCCTCCCGGGACGTCCATCCCACCAGCATCTCCTCCCCGGTTTTAAGTTCTCGTGTTTTCTATTGGATGTTCGTTTAATACATATTCCTTTTCCTTGTTAAATAATTAATTATGCTCTAGAAAGTTCTGTAGTTCTGTATACCCCATTGGTTTGTTCCCTTGTGTCCCTCCCTTTGTCATTCCCTGTTGGTCTCCTGTCACCCCTCATCATTTGATTATTGGTTCACCCTCTGAATCCACCCCTGAAAAACCCCCCTTTAAAAACCCCGTGCAAGAGGCTCTCAGAGCCTCTTGTGGTGCATCTTCCCTCGGGATAATAAACCGAAACTGTTGCACCCAGAGGTTCTCTCTTTGCCTTTGCTCTCGCCGTCGCCTAGCAACAGCAGTGAGCTGCAGCCTGTCTCCCTCTTGTGCTGAGGGCAGAAGCGATCTTGCATTTGGTCTCCTCATCCGGGGCACCTCGCAAAGTGTCGCCTGCCTGGCCACCGGGCGGTCAAGCAGTCACAGCGACAATCTGACTGCTGCCACCCCCAGTTCTCACTGACTGCAAAAGTAGGCATCAGCTGAAATGTTAACACTGGCCCATCAAGGTCAAGGCAAACAGGCCAAGCAGGCTGAGTCCAGGCAAAGCTCATGGAAAGCATTTTGTGCAAGCCAAGAGACAATGAAATGCATGTGTTGTATCTGTGAACAGCGCTGCAACTGGTAATTGTCATGAGGGGCTAGAAACACCCTTGTTTTCTGTATTAATCTTATTTTGAATAGCTAGAATTCTTAAGTTATTTTATTTAAACATTTTGGAATTTTTAGAGTATTAAGAGTATTTTTCATTAAGAAGTGGTGCAGCTTTCTGTATTTTTATACTTAATATTTTTTCTCAAATAAATATATTTGTCTTGAGATTTATATAAAAATTATTTTAAATTGCTCCATTTATTATTCCCTCATGACTGATAAATGGTTTAATTAAGCGTCCTCTATTGTCATCAGCTGAGAGGTAATGTCATTCAAAGTTCTCATATTATTATATTATATGTATATATAGTTATATATTTATATACAGTATATTTTCCAGATATTAATTTTCACAAAGTAAGTGCTATGCATTAATGTGAACCTCTTTAAACTCACTGGTTATTTAGTGATTATTCCTTGAATTAATGAAACTTGCATCATTTTATTTTCCTTACTCATGGTTTTGCTCTTCTTATATGTACTAAGCATTTGCTGCTTCCATATTTCTCAAGCTACTTACAGTCAATATAAATTCATATTATTCAATTAAAAAATTATATTGACCAACTCCAAAGAAAAACTCACTTAGCCTAAGATTTTATAGATTATGATCAGTTATGCATAATATTAGAGAGCTCACATTTAAGGAAACAACCTCAATGACTGCAGCTGTAACTTCATATACCTATCAATAGCTCATTATATTCTGTACGATTGTGAAAGAACTTAGTCATTATCAGAAGGGAAATAGAAACATATTCCCTGAAGTATTTGTCTTTTATTGAAAACTGTGACAACATCATCTACTTTCTTCAGAATTCATCACTTTCCTGGGACATCTGATAACTGATGAGAAAACGTATTCTGTTGTTTGGTGCTAGAATGTTTTATTAATAAAGCCAAATTTTAGATGCCCAGCTTTAAATATTAGTGGTGTTGTCTGTGTACTGAATTTTTTGACATGTAGTAAAGTTTAGAGATGCTTGAATTTAAAGAAATTAAAGTAGATATAATTTAGCAATAGCTGGTATTTAGATTTATGGACTGTATTCTGGAATAACGATAAACAATTTTTTAAAAACTTGAATATATTCATATTTTGAAGGCAGAGAAAATAAAGCAGAGACATCATGTCCAAGGCCAAAGCTTTTAATTAGTTCCTAAAGCTTCACATCTCACAGATCAAAAAGGACAGATACAATCACTTGTATGATCAACAAAATGGTGTTGCTTGTCTTAGGATAATATTAAATGCTGTCCCTTGCATAAATTGTGTGGTGGAAGAAGTAAATTATTAGATTATTTTCTCATGTATCATTCTTATTAAGTTAATATTGATTTTACACCAACTCAGGATAAGACCAAATGCTTTTAAAATAATGAGTTACAGTTTAATTTTTAAAACGGGTTCTTTTAAATAAAATAACATTTCACTTCAAACAGATGGACAAAGCTTTTTTTTATGTGGAACGAAAGAAAAGCTTCAATTAAAATGTTCAGAACTGCCGGCACCAAGTAAAGGGAAGCTTAAAGCTGTTTAGTCTAGTTTTATCTCCAAAAGGCATTCATTCTGCAGCAGTTCAGTTCTCCCTGGTATTCCAGAAACAAATTGTCTCACCTTGGTTTCAATGGAATGGCACCTTTCCAATTCATACAGGTGCAATGATTATTTCCTCCTACTATCCAAGGGGTTTAAAATGAATAACCCAATTACCCAGAATTATAGGGTAACTTGGTCTGCAGGCTTTTATTCAGCGTAGGAACAAATAAAAAGCACAGAGCATAAGCACAGCTGCAGTAAAGAATCCTGATATATCAATGGCCTTGGCATTAGCTCCAACCTGGCACTGAGTTTTAATACATAATGGGAATGCACCTAAGTCTCTCCAGAAGCAATAGCTACGAATGCCAAGTATTTGTATACCTACAAGTTACTTATAATGAAATACTTTATCTCCTCAGAAGGTCTATCAGTTTATTCAGGTGTTCAGTCTTGGTTTTGCTACAAAATAACTGAAAAGTGTTCTTTTATAACAATAGCGATAATATACTCGTACATCTAGCTGCACATAAATATCCAGGGCACAATGGCCATATAGTATAGGAATAAAATAAAGTAAATAAAACATATGCTATGAATAAAACAAGGAGTACATGAAAAATACTATTTATCATCTTCTGATTTCCACTTTAGCTGTTTTATAGCCTGACTCCAGGGATACAATAATTAATCCCTTCAAAACTATTCAGAAAACTATGAATTATTTCCACATTAACAATTCAGTATCAGATTTTTTTTTTTATTACTAGTTCAAATACGTAGTAATTCATTGTCTGATTCTGTAAGAGTTTACTGTTTGATTCAAAACCTGAAAAATAAGAAAGAGTATTGGTAGATGGAGAAAACTGTAAATTTCCCTGCCTGCTTGGATTTTCCTTCTGTCTTCACATCAGTTGAAGGGAAAGAAAAAACTTATAATTTTGTAGTTGCATTAATAATTGATTCTTTTGCAGAAAATAACAGAAAAGGGGTCGATTGGTTTTTGCGGGGGGGGCTGGGTGGGTTTTTTGTTGTTGTTGCGGGGTTTTGTTTCTTTGTTTTCTTATTTGCTTCCATTTTCATTCTCTCCAACTAAAGTACATGCTTTTATCCACAGTCAAACTGCTTCCCAACGGTTGAGAAAAATCAGGGAAACATTTCCAAATTCTGCTCAGCTTTCCTAATTAAAATTGTCAAACCTAGATGAACATCCCTAGGCAAAATAGACATGGCTTTATGCATGGTAAATGTTCTTTTAACATCCTTGAAAGCCAGTCATATTACTATATACTGGCCTCCACAATTTGAACAAGGTCTTTCTAGCATTGACGGATTACTTCAGCAAAATTCCTTCTAGTTAAAAGCATTTGAAAGACACCCAAGGGGAGAAGTAGCATTAAACCAGAGATATATTTATTTATTGCCAGGCAGAGACACCCTCAGAAAGAAGTAAATCAAAGATATCTCACACAGTCTTAAGAAAGAAGAAAAGATGTTGGAATGACAAATTGTCCATGGCCCTTGAATCAAGAAAAACACTAGTTTGAAACAGAAAATCAGAGTAGATCATTTACAAGTCATCATCACTTCAGGATGCTTGGAGAATAATGGAGAAGTTAGGACATGAGCATATTTGTAAGAGCTATTGTCCCAGAGCCTGTATTTAAACCCTTCTCAAGAAATGTTTGAAATCATTTACTTTACTTACATGTCTATGCACTTGTGGGACCAAGATCTAAGTCTAATGCCAACCACTACTACTGTGGAATAAGAAGTTAAATAAAAATAAACCCCTCCTAATTTCTAAACAACATAAAATTATTACCATTGTTGTTACATACTTCAGATTTCGTTGAACTGGTGCTAACTTGGCACGATCTGAATTGTAGGAACATGCACTTAAATAGAGAATTTGTATAGCTATGACCTTACCCAGACCTTGCAGCAAAATACGGTATAATTGGATTTCAACTAGGCCACATAATACTTCTCAGGAAGACTTTGCTACTCCAGCTAAGCTCTCTGTGAAGTCATCGAAGTCTTCCAATTTTTCTCAGTAGGAGATGAAATGGATCAATCTATAATAGCTTTGACCTTTTTTAAGGTTGGAAGCTGGTATTGCACTAGAATAATCCACACTCAAATACCTATAAATCACTTTTTTTTTCCTCTAATGCAGTCGTCTCCTAGAAGGTTGTGTTCCTAAATGGAATTGTAAATATAAATTTCTTCTCTGCTTAGAGTTAACAGTGAGAATTCTGTCTTGCAACAGGACTGGACAAACTCAAGACAAAAACGAAAGCCATAGGTCTCCCACAGGAAGCATATGGGCAGCGTGCTAAACATCCGTCAATGTCTGGTACAACTGACAGCCATCACTTCCATCTGCCTCTGGTTCAACAAACAGGGCAGGGGATGATGCAGGAATTGAGTCTGGTTTCTATAACAAGTCAGCGTCATTTCTGTCACAGCCTCTAAATGTAGTGCTGTTAAACCTCAGCCTAAGCATAGGAACTATTTCAAAATATCGTCATTTTCTTCCGGATGAATGGAGACCTCAGTTTTCAGTAGTTCTATGCATCTATAAAATAAAGTTTTTTCCTTAAGAAGAAGACTGGTCTCTAGAGAAGACCATAAAGTTTTAGTAGTAATCAGTCCAGAACAACTTCAAAGTTTTGCAAAAAGCTTCAGTTTCTCAAGTTGATCTAAGTGAAATAAAAAAAACTATGAAAACATTAAAATTAAATCTGAATTCAAGAATTTGGAGCAATGTTGATGCCAACATCAAAGACTGTACTTACATCAGGCATGCAGCACAGAGCACTTGACTCTGCACAGTAACCAAGCACCACTTTGTGTTGTGTTGCTTTAAACACAGAGCTGGACAGAGGCTGCTTTTCACTGGGTATCACCTGGAAAAGCAGCTATTCCTTCTCCCCTTGATGCCTAAAGATTTTTGCTTTCTGTACATTTTTCATATATTTTTAACTTTGTAGACTACTAATACATGGTTCTACCTTCTAGTACTTTTCCTGCCCTTTTCCCCTTACATTTTAGAACAGTATGCTAACATTCCTGAAACACTGTTTAGTCTTGTTTTCAAGAAGAAACCTTCCAACAAGGACATTTTTTTGGGACCAGAATCTAAGAAGACACAACAAGAAATGGGGCAAAGAGGCCCTGAGCCAACTCCAGTGGGGCAGAACATGTGGGAAATTACTTGACCAACTGCTCTTCTATATTGTACAATATTTGTTATATACACTAATTTGTTAAACATATAAAGCTGTAGAAACCCAAGGCCCGGTGTGCCCATAACCACCATGGGGACACCTGGAAGCTTCCAAGAAAGACCTGCTTTTTATCTTTCTATTTTAATACTGCTGCAAGAGTTTTGTATTTTGATACTAGGCAACAGCATGGGGGCAAGCAAGCATCTACTCCCATATGCCGCAGATCCAAGGAAATAAGACGGGGCCCTGGAGAAAGGCAGGGAGAGACAGGAAAGATGTCTGAGGATAAAGTAAGGACCAAAAGCCTTATGAGGGGAGTAATGGACAACAGGTCTTCACAGAATTTGACAATAAAAAGCCCAAGAAGGATCCAAAAAGCTATCATTGAGGGAATTGCAATCTAGAAACATTTTAAATTATAGAATAAATATAAACATGAAACTTGGGGCCCATCAGGCAAATCACCAGCACTATTATGAGATTTACTTGCAACTATTTTCAACATGCTTTTTCCACAGCTGCAGTATCTTGTAAAAAGTAATCTTCTGTTTTGGTCTAGTACCTTTCCTGAGTCTTTTTGGAATTCCTTCAACTCTGCTCTCTTTAACAAAAGGGTAGAAGTAGAACTATCTTGCTTCTCTTCAGATCTGGTCCTAGAATAGCAAACATAATATATTATTCTATTTACACTGCTCAGTCCTTATGTTGGTGCTTTCTGCATCCACTTCCAAAATATTACACTGATTTCCTCTAAATCATACATTCATTTTTACCCCATTTTTAAGATGACAAAAAATCCTGAGACCAGGATTGGTTTCACAAATTTGTACAGATTGCCTATTGATAGGTCAAATAAAGTTTTCAAGTTAGTAAATTACTTTTTGCATACAATTTTAAGTTTTTGATGTACAGTGACCAAAGTAGCTACACCAAATTAAATCAATAAGTGCATACTATGACAGTCCTTTCATGGATGTTATGAATACCAATTTGCCATAAACTTCAGGGGCTTGCAAGATGTCACAGAAATCTCATCATGTTGACAGAAAAATTCTGTTGAGACTATGTGTTTGCGTGTCAGAATGAAATAAAACAATGACTGTGACACTTTAGAGACCTCTTCTGTAAGTTTACAGCAAGAGATCTATTGGAATAGATTTTTATGTTAACTATTCACTTCAGCATCAAAGCTAGTTTAAAATGATAGCAATCTACAAACCTACAAAATTAAAACTTTACAAATATTTTCTATAATGATCTTAAAGAATCTAACTAGTTTTGGCTCTTCTATATACGAATTTTAATACATATTTTGTGATGGGAGTAAATACTATTTGCTGTTCAGTCTAACTGGAAAAAAAATCTTGTCCATAATGAACTTATAATATTTATGCATTTTTACAGCACTCTTGTGTTCCATTTCAAAACCTAGACGAAAGTAGATACTTATATTCCTATTAGAACAATATATTTTAGATTAATTTTAAATGTATTTGTTTATGCTTTAACATGTATGCTTATTTAATAAGATAGTTGCTGTCAGCATTTGTAGTTTTCACAGAAGACAACTGTGCTGTGCAAGCAGGCAGATTTTGATCTGAATTTTTACATTTACAAAAGGATTTTTGTATCTCCAAACTCTCATGCTTCATCACAAGAGTCCCATCATTGCCAAAGGAATTAATGAAGGATGAGCTAGTCCGTTCTTAGAGGTGGATGCAGATTTTTCAAACACCTTTCCCTTTAAGCTAGATTTCAGTTGACACTGATGTCACGGAGAACCTCCAGGGACCTAATGCAACAACGGGCTGCTGCCCAGGAAACAGACTTCCAAGTTCTCCACTTCTCACCTCCTCCAAGGTGTGCATCTGTCAGAGACAGCTGCAGCTGAGACAGAGTTCTGACGCAGGGTAGAGCAGTCAGGTGAGACTGAGCACAAAGGAGCATCAGTTGCCTGATAAAGGGATTTCTTTTTTTCTGCTTTGTGTTAGTTTTACTTCGTCAAAATAATAACATATATAATACAAGGAAGGGTTATATTATTCATGAACCAAAAAAAAAAAAAAAGACTAATGGCTGAAGTACAACAGTGTCAGCCTTTACCCAACAAAAACCGTCACATTTTGTAAACATATCCCTCAGAAGCAATATAAGTACGTGACTCTAGATGGGAAAAAATGCATACCTAGAAAATTTCAAGTTCTCTAGAAACCCTGGGGTACAACAAAGTCCTGGTGTTAGAACTTTCTTCCATCCAGGGAAGCTCTTAAAGATGGCCTGGTTCTCACAGCAGAATTTTGCCGCGCCTAAAAAGAAGATGCACAGAAAAAAAATCTGAGAATAAGGAAATGCCAACAATAATTTTTAAACAACTTTTTTCTCTGCATTTTCTTAAGGAAAAACAAATCCATATGGCTCGTATAAATGGTTCTAGAAGTAGTTGTCAGATGTAAGAAGAAAATTCTCCCCAAACAAATTACTGACAATTCTCAGAAGAATTAATAGCTAAATTTTGCAGCTACAACAGTCTCTTGCATCTTGTATTCCTTCACCTGGGCCCAAGACAAAAGGATTATTCAAAATGTAAAGTGTAAATAGATTTGCCTTTATTTACATTCACACCAAAATCATCTGAAAAGAATGAATCCTCTGGAAGAGCGAAACTGCAATCTGGAAGTGAAGAAAACCACCTTAGAATAATGCTGTTGCATGATTAAATTCTGACAACATTCTGTCTGCTAATCATTTTTAACTGGACGGTACCTCTTAGAATTTCAGAATAAGAAGATTTATTTGTAAATGTTCTGAATCTTACTCTATTTCAAATAATTAAAAGAGTTTTTAAACTTCTCTGGTTGGTTGAATACTTTTATGCCCCTTGTAGGTACTTAACATTTAAATCCTAGACCAGTATGAATGGTTATACATTTCTAAATAATAAATGAAGCTGAAAAATTAATAAATCAAAGTCTTTAGTAATCATGGAATGCCCTCTCTTGTTCTTTGCTTTGAGGGTTGTTTGTGGTTGAGGTTTCTTTTTGTAAATATGGTTTGCCTTATCAATTCAGCCTCACACTTTCACAGCTGCCAAATAAAAGTTCTGAAAAAACTCATGTGCCTTATAAAATATAATCACTTGGGGGGGTTGCCAGCTTTCAAATAAGGTCTATGTTATTTTTCTGTAAATTTAATATTTCAGTTCTGCTTGCAAAATGACAATGTATTTAAAAAGCAATAATGCACACATTTGAACTCACAATTTTTCTCTTGAAATATTACTCTCTGCTGTATCTGTGTCTATTTTGGATGTTTCCACTTTGATCATATCCAGTATTAGGAACCAGTTTTGTGAGTCTGTCTTTTTCTACTTCATCCATGAACTTAACTGCTTGAGCCAACTCTCTCATATCAGGGAAACTTCATCCTCCTCCATTTACTGGATGTGTGCATGACACCAGATATAACTAACAGAAAAATATCCTTTCTTAATGTACACTGGATGGGAGTGATACTTCATATGAAGACAAGGAGAGAAAGAAAAAAACAAAGAAAAATCCGTAATTTAGCTGTTGTCAACTGATGCTCTCAGATATAATTTTCTTCGCATGCATAATTATCACTAGGACTTTGTTTATAAAGACAGTTTCTGTCTCAGAGAGTTTAAGATCTGATTAGGGACAATGGGAAATTGAAATATAAATTTAAAAAAAAAAAACATATTAGCCAGTATACTCTTTGTTTCTATTGAAACCTATTTCTGGGATAAAAGAGCATTTGGATGATATGGAGTTTCATTCTCCAGGGAAGACAATGGGAATTGCTCCTCTCAGCTCAGGATTATTACTCTTCCCAGCCAAAGCTTACAATAAGAGGAATCCCACATTTTTTCCTAGTTCTTCGCGTTTAACCCTACAAGAACAGTTGCAGTGACAACTGAAATATAACACTGGCATTTTATAGAAACAATTACCTTAAGACCAAAATATTTTCTGGGCATTAGGGCCAGAGAGCCACATCTAATTAAATTAAAGCAAGCCTCATCCAATAAACTATGATTTATAGAGTCTAATGTACCTATTTTGCATATTTGTGGTTTATATTTCTATATTTATATTTTATATTACTATATTTCAGCACTTTGTTCAGTTCCTCTGCATATAAATTCTTTTGACATCAGCAGAAACAAATCTCAATGGCCCTGTGCTCATGTGCCTTTTTACATAGCAATTTAAAGGGACAGAACTTAAAGCCCAGTGGCATGAAATTAATGCAATTTAATACAAAAGAAAGCTGTTCCTCTTTTAAAAAATATTTTTTGTGTGCATTTAGCTTTGGTTTGAGCACCATTTATATTAATATATAAATGATTACAGAGCATTAAAAATAGAGCAGATTTTTTCAAGAAATAATTCAACTGTATTCCAGAGTGCAAGAAAAAGTATTAATGGATTTCGCGTGTGAAATATTAGCATGTTTGCTTACATTTCTCAGAAACAAAGGATTTTTTCACCTTTATATAATATTAAGCCTAAAATTTCAGGCAGTTTCATTTGTTTGTTTGGTTGGTTGGTTGGTTGGTTGGCTGGTTTTGGGTTGCTTGTTTGTTGTTTTGGAGGGTTTTGTGGGTTTTTTTTTAATCTTGTATTTTAAGTTTCTCAGAAGAGTGAAATTTTCACAATTAGGCATCCTGAGTGAAGACAGATGGATGCTAGAAAAGGTTAATAATGTGTAAGAAAGTTATCAAGCTAGTAGAATATTACAGCAATAAAGAATTTCTTTATAGATAGCTCTGATAACCTGTCAAATTTCTATCACTTATTTTAATTACAAGATTTGGGGGGAAAAGAGAAAAATAAAAACTAAGATAAACAGCCATTTCTGTGTCTTCATAAATTTATGAGCTCATTAAACAGTGGGCTTTTCTTGAATAAAGTAGAAATTAGAAGGGTTTTGTTTTGTTTTGCTGAGCCAGAAAACATGACGTTGAGATACAAAGTTCTTATTGGGTCGCTCCACTAGTTTCAATGATTTTTAATGTGAAATTTTTGGAGAAAAAATATTTTTGGTAAAATTCTTAACAGTCTGAAACTTGGAAGAGGAGTACATGTTCCAATTTTTACTCAGAACCATCTCAATATTCAATGTTGCCTTAATCTCTCAAGTCTTGAAAGAAAACTATACAAAAAGCTTAATATTCATTGGACCAACACGGAAAAGATTGATTTCATGAACCCAGGGGTTAGACTACTTATCTAGGTTGTGGAAGAAAGCAATCCCTTGTCTGGACCACCTATGCCCATGCAGAATAAAGAATTAGCATCTGATTCTTCTACATCATTGATGACTATATGGCTCATCAGAAAAAATGATCTAAAGTGTGTCTGTCATATTTTCTGCATAATTTCACCACAGAAGTATCTTTAATTGGCTGAATGCAAAACATTTATGGAGCAGAAAAATCTATTTAATTACAAATTTTATCTGGGGTTTTTTGCCCCTATTTTTTACATATTTTAGTTTTTTAATAATGAGCAAAGAACTATTCCCGAAAGTTGTGTTAACTCTAAGTATAGAACTAGAGAGCAGAAGACTCACAATGGATTTATCTTGCATCTTTTGTAATAAAACAGTACCATTTATAAAATCCAAAACCAAAACAAAAATGAGTAAGTGAAAATTAAATGGTTTCTTAATCATTTCTAACAAATTTGACTTAAGTTAAACCCATAAAAAGCTTTATTTCTACTGGTTGTTTTTTTTGTATTTTACCATTTGAGAGGATACAACTGAATGCAAGTTTTTATGCAGGATTATATGTAAAACCGACAATCTCACAAACTAGCTAGAATGGTTAACATTAAGAATAAGTACACTATAAACGCATACAAGTCAGGCCTTTGGCAAAAATTAATTACTTCCTTAATGCAGTGCAAATATAAGAAAATAGATCACAAAGAAGGAAAGGAGAAGGAAAACATATATATAGAAATATAAAGAAACACCAAAAAACAGAAACTCTGGTCCTTCTATCATGTACAATCACAAATACCAACTAAACTATCAGCATTCTTATGGCATCTCTGCGTTATATTCCAAAACTGAATTAAATGAAATTGCAAAACAGATGCCAAGAACCATAAGACTTGCAGTCTATGTTTTTTGGTATATTGTTACTTTTGTAAGATAAAGATGCTGCTAGCAAAGCTGGTGCAAATCAGGCGAGAGTTTTGATCCCTTTTGGGGGCAATCACACTTAGGCACCACAACCTGTAATCTGTATGCTCCCTATAGCCAGTATAGCATCTGTTGTGAAGCAACTTCACAGCCAGAAAGAAAATGGGCTTGAATAGGGCTACATTCACTCAATTCTTCATTCATTAATATCTTATTTGTCTGCCTTTCCATTAAAAACTAGTACTTTAAAATGGAAATCAAATTTATTAGTTTTTTAAAAGATACAAGTAGTTCATTGGCAAAAAGGATTCACAGCTAAACTAAATGGAAAATACTGATTCACATTCTGTTAGTATAAATTAAAAGTAATCAACTGATGTTACTGCAAACAGGACTGGATTATTAGAATAATTCTAAAAGTCTTTCCATATATTGGTAGCTTCAAGTAAGACAATATACCAGCAACTGTCATGTTATGCAAGTAATTTTTTTTTTATTACTCTTATTATTATTCTTCAGGTCTTGGAACAATGATAGAGTAAATGTCTGGTAAGAAATATGCCATCATTTGTGTGATTTTATATCCACACTAGCTGGATTGACTGCCATAAGAGCCCATGACAAAGGATAAAAATAGAGAGTTGTTTCATTACCAGGTGAGACTTCAGAAATCGCCAGTTTTTATTTCTATAGTATGATCTAACTTTTAATCTAAAAATATAGTGCAAGTATCTGCAATAGCCTTGGCTCTCTAGTACTTGCTAAGGTAGACACCCTTTGTCCATCTGTGGGTGGTGCTGAATTGCTGGTCTTTTTGGAGAGACACGTTATATAGCTCTGCAGCTCACAGATAACAGTAGAGTTTTAAAAAACGGACTTCAGTTGTTAGGTTTTGAAAGATAAATAAGCATGTTCTAGAGATTCCTGAAGGCTTCAGGAAACAAATTATTGAGCCTAATTCATGGGTAAGAGAGCAATATCATGGATCTCTGGCCATCTAATGTGCAGAAAGTCAAATTCTATAATCAAATGACTGCTCAAACTAAGTATATAAAATATGTGAAATTAATGGGGAAAAAGTAGCAGCCTGTATGGTCTATTTTCTTCTGCATTTACAAGACCCTGGAGATATTAAGATGTATCATCTTTCTTGGAACAAGCGTAGGCATCACTAGGGACAACTCAAAGAAGCTGTGATGAGAACTCTGCAACTTTTTGCAGACAGGTTTAAGAGAAGACCTAGGGAGTCTGCTACCCATTATCGGCAGTAAAGTATGAAGATATTTATGGCATTACCCTTTGGAGATACAATGACACACCAGCAAATCAGTGGCATGGTTGTGCATGGTGCCAAGTCTCCTGGCCCAAGACCAAAGAAGTACTTTATGATTTATGGAGCTAAAGGCAAAGTTAGTTTGTTGGGCAATGCCTTACTCAGACTTTCCCGAATCCTTGGCTAGGTTCAAAGGTACTCAGCTCCCATTTCACTATCAAGAAAGATCATATATTCATTGAGTTCAGTAGTAGATCTAGTAGGAAATTCTCATGAGGAATAGAAAAGGTCAGGCGACTGAAACTAAGACTTGTGTACTGGCAATAGAGACTTTTGAGGTACCCTAGAGAAAGTGCAGAGAGTAAGTTGGGAGGCTGCACACATGAGAAAATGTAACAACTTTTCCTTTAAAAAGGACTTTCACTCATAGAGGTGTTTCTCTCCAAAGATAGATAAGTAGGAAAGAGACATAAATTATAAGAATACGTATATTTATACACAATAAAAAATATAATAAAAAATTGAGAGGAGACATGCCATAGCTATTTAAAATTAATTATAAAAATGTTTTATTGTACTTAATTGTTTAGAAGAGCGAGGACTAGTCTGGAAAATTGGAATAATCAATGCTAACTCCTCAACACAGAGTACCAACTGAGGCAGCAGGCAATGGGTTCTTAACAGATTCTAGTTTTTACACAAGCTCCTATTTGCACGTTTCCAAACTTGCCATGCTCTAATTCTGACTCTTTCCATACATTCCTAGGAAGAGATCATATATTATCACCGGTGCAGAAATTCAGCAAATATTGGAGCAACTACAATCCAGAGCAGTGTGCCCTCTAAATAGCTTTATGAATTAATTCCTATGGAATTTAAATTATACCAAAACAGATTGCATTTATGTTATTCAAGGAAGTGGAACTCTGGAAAATGGAGAGATATCAGAGAAGTTGAGGAAGACAGCTGTTTGAAAAAAAATATTGCCTTAAACCTAGCAAAACCTTAACAGCATTCAACAACATGATTTAAATAGCAAAGTTTACTCATGTGGATGGAGTTCAGGGATACTGTGACAATTCCTGCCGTAACCTAAAACACGGAATTAAACTACACTTACTTTTTCTGCTAATCACTGATCTAGCCTATAAGATCACAGTGGCTACTCTTCACTGACAATATTTTAGTGAAGGTTAACACCCCAAAACCACCTAACAACTAGAAGTCAGGTGAGATTTATATTGTATTATGTTAATCATAGTGCTGAAGAGCCCAGGAAATAATCTGTGATGGTCATTGGGCTGTTTTACCACCAGATCCTTTTAAAAGAATCCTCAGAGTGACATTACTAAAAGATTTAAAGAAAAATATAGAAAACAATCTATAGTAGTAAATGGTCTCAGAAGAAATTTTTACATTTAAAATAAGATGTTTAGTCCCAAACATTATTAGTGTAGCTACTCTTAAATGAAGCTGATTGAGCAATTTATTGAAATAAAGAGTATTAAATCAAAATTATGATTCATATCTCTGGGTTTTTTAATTTAGACATTATTCCTTCCCAAACTGAGATAAGAGCAGTAAATAGCCATACATTGCCATTCATAATATGTGAAATAGTTAGTGTGAGAACAATCCTTAGAGTCAATTAGAGTACTTCTGAATAAATTATCAGTATTCCATACAAATAAAACACAGACTGGCTCGAGGGCAGTGCCAGAAAGAATAATTTTCCAAAGGAAAGCCAAACACATAGTAATGCATTGACAGGCTAAAATGTCTATACACCTATCTTGTTGGCTTGCATTATCTCCATGGATAATGGCACCTGAACTTTGAACAGAATTGTTTCCCAACAGGGACAACAGTTAAAATATGCTTTTAGGTTTAGATTTCATCCATCTAAACCAACATACTCTGTTAATTATTCTCACTAGACATTTATAATTAATTTTTTATGTTGGCAGCCACTTATACCTTGTTTATAGTCTAGATGGGAAATAATGAATATTCAAGTGTTTTAGTTGTTATTCCACTTTTGTATTTCAAGTTAATAGTAGTGCACTGTGGAGCATCTACCAATACAAGTACTCTTATGAACATTTTAAATATTTATGACTGTGGATTACATCTAATAAACAAATAAACTCAAATAATTTTCACAGTTTGCCCCAAATGTATCTGCTTATTTTTGTGCATGACTTACATTGTAGATTCTTCCTATAAACAAATTGCAGTTTATGGAAAAATCCAGATACATACTGGCATGATGATATAATTGAAGCAAAAATATTGATGAAATTAGGAATTAAAACCAAACAGATTTGGCTCACCTGGAGCTATTCAAACACCCATTATCAATAGTTTATAGGACAAAAGGGGATTTTTTTAATGTCTACTGTTTTATTTACCTATCTCAAACCAGGAGTTATTATAATTAACTAGAAAGGGACTCTGCATTACAGAAGTAATGAAACAGAACCCTGTCCCAGTATCCGAGGAACAAGCAAAGAAAAAAGAAAATTGTTCAAGTTCCGCCTGGCCCCTCACTATTTAGATGATTAATTTCATTAGTAAGGTGTGGAGGATCAGCCCTCCTTATGGCCTGTCCGTCAGGCTGACCCCTCCTCCCTCGTGTGGGGCTCCTCCTGCTAGGAGGAGTCCGAAGGCGGAGTCGAATTCTAAGGCGCCGCCCGCCTTCCAGTAAGTTCTTCTGTACTTGGTTCTTGATTGGTTACATTGTATGTCAGTTATGTTGTACCCTCCCCCTAATGTTTTTGATTGGACCCTTGGACCCTCAGACCCTCCCCTCCCGTACCCTGGTTGGTTGTACCCTGGACCCCGCCCCCGTTCCGGGCTCCTTTAAAACCCTCTGCGCACCCCATTGCCTTCGGAGTCCTCCCTCCGAGCTGTGTGTCTCCAGACCTTGTTCGTCCTGGTTCAATAAAGGAGACTTTGGGAGACTCCCTCCCGCATCTCTTTATCCTTCTCGTGCTGTAGTGACCGCGCCTCTCCCTCTGCCTCCCGGGGAGCCGACACACCTCGGTGTGAGGCACCCACACAATTGCCCAAGCCTCGCTTCCCTGGCTCCAGGGCCTGCCTTCTGCCGGCGTCTCTTTGGAGGCTCGAGAGACGTACAGCAACAGTAAGGAACAATTTTTCTGTGAGTATTATCAGATACCACACGAACTGAGTGGTATTTTACAAATTTTGTAGTATAAGCTACATCTTTCCTTTAAGGTCTTGCAAAAATTTATTTTTCCATTTCTCAATAGTTAAGAAACTCCATGATGAGATGATCATGATTCTTTTAGTGATTTTAATACATTGAATAATTGTGTGTTTACAACCATATGGAAGAAAAAATTACATATGTGCTTAGACATTCACTTCCAATAAAGCTGTCAGCCTGTCTAGCAAAGGTCATATCTCTAATAGAAAGTACCAGATAGCAGAGGAAGTCATTGCATGCATCATTCATCTCATCAAAATAATGATACAGATTGCAATATGTCCATTGTATTATATCACTATTATTCATTATTATTACATTTTTTAGATTCAGTTGGCAGCCTGCCTTGGATTTTTCCTTTTCATAGACTGAGAAAAAGCAATCCTATTTTACTACTGTGTCTATTCACTATTTTTCTGTTTCTTACCAGGGAGATCGTATTCTGCGTTTTATTCTTGGGGAACTGTCTTCTAAACTGGAAAACAAATGCCTAAAGAGAGTAGATTCATGCCAAGCCCTGAACATACAACCCAGTTTAGTTGGCAGCAAGTCTCACAGCAGTAAGAGGTTCTGAGTCTATTCTACTGCTCCCAGAAAAGCTAAAAGATGGAATATCTCCAGTAATTAGGTTAGTAATTAGGTTTAATCATATTCAACCCAGCTAGTGGCATCTTTTTCTGGCCTTAATAAGAAGTTTCTTGGTTTTGCACATGGTCCACTTCTTTTAGCATTCAAATCCAGGAACTTTATAGATGTTAGCAGTAGAAGCTAGACTCAAGTCAAAAGCTTTCCAAGCACCAGCTTTTTCTTGGTTTACTCTTAGTAAAACATAGCTAATGCTTTTCAATCAAATAAGGATTTCCATATATTCTAGTGATTGCCCATGTCCTTTACTGGCAAACAAAGAATGTTTTCCTATCCCCATATTATGTTTCCATATGTAAATATGTACTCATCCAAATCCCACAAACAGAAACAATGCATACTTTCGTTTGCAAAGAGCTGATTTTCTGGGTGAATTACCATAAGGAGTACAAAGAAAAAAACTGTCTAAATACAGGTGAATACAATGCAGAGTCAATAAAATAAAAACCAAAACCATATTTTACCATTACAGTTCTAATTTAATGGTGTGCTGCATGTATGTAAAGGAAAGAACATACGAAGTAGCTTTACATCTTATTACTGTAACATTCTGTTACCTTTGATCTGTCATTTTAAGGCAAAAGTTTGTACAACAAAACTTCAGGGAATGGTTCGTCAGTGTAGTAAAGCCATTCTACTGATTTTTTACACATTTGTCATGCAAAATTTTTTTTCTCTTCAGTGTCTCTGTCAGTAGTAAACTTGTGAAAATTACAGAGGTTGCAAAAGCTTGACATAGTAATGTACTAATCCTGATTTCAGCACCATCTGGCATTCACTTTTTCTACCCTTCCTGCAGTTTCTTATATAAATAGCTGTATCTACAAGAGTAATTCACAAAGAAAGACTAAAGAGATAAATATGTCTGAAGGGAGGGAGATACAAAAAGAATAAACCAAAAATTCAGACTGTGCTGTAGACAACGCAACAATGTGCAAGAGTCAGCTTAGTCTGATCAATAGCTGATCATTGCTTTAGTGGTCTCTGAGATAAAAAGAGGCCAGAAAAGTGCTCCTGAAAACTCTTTTTGCCTATTTCATTATAGTATAAAGATTATGTGAAGAGTTTACTCCTCATGTATTTTACACACATACATACGCTTTCACACATATATAAATGAATTATATTTATATAAACTCTAAATGCATAACTGCAAGCACACTTAAAATCAAGGGATGTGAAGATTTAATGCATCCATCAACTTCTAATTGATTTAATTTCCAGGCTTGTCTGTAGGAGTTATCTAAGCTGAAAACTTTCCAAGGGAGGGTACCAGGCAAACTAGATCACTTATTCGATCTAATACGCAAATTCCTACGAACTATTAAATTAATATGAAGATTGAAACTTTCTGGGAATAACATGAAATGCCTCCTTTTGTTCTTCACATTTGGCACTTTACTTGCTTTTCTTTCCACTGAAGTTTCTTGTCCTGTTTGCCCCTCTATTTTCACTGATCTGAACATATATATCACCCTTCCCTGATTCAAGACAGAGTGGACTAATTTCATTTGAGTCTGTAAGAAATTTTATGTTTTGTTTAGAAGCTTGAATGAGCAAAACTGGCTGAAGGTAACAGACTTCTAAATAACTTTCATGGCTTTGCATGCATTGACTGCTCTTAAATTACTTTTTCCTCTTGCGCATGATGTCATTTCTGTCTGTTTAAAAAAACCCAAAAAACCAACCAACCAAACAAGCCCAAACAAATAAACAAAAAAAACCAAACAAAAAGCCTTGCACACTTTCCACATCAAACCAAAATACCAATGTAAAGCGGCAGCATCTTTCTTGTAATTATTTTACCCTGCTGATAGCTTAATATCTTGTTACACACAGAACAGTATGAATGCAAAGATTCTGAACTTTGTTCATTCCCTTTAAAAACATGAAAATTTTACTTTTAGGTTTGAGATGGCATACTCAACCAAATAGCAATGAGTAGAAGGACACAGATTTTCCTCATAACTGCAGCTATTTGCATCTCATAGTGAGAACCAGAGAATGTCTTATCCAGCAGCTTATTTTACATCACAGGACGAATATTCCCATCATGAAGCATTACCATTCTATCTCAAGTGCTCATCTCAAGTGTTTTGGTATATTCATTTTGCTGGAAAAGAAAGGGGGCTTTAAAAGCCCTTCAAAAGCCATATAAACAAATATTATTAGGGGGAGGGCAGGAAGGACAGGAAAGCTTTTTAAGAGGCTTTATGAATTTAAACATCAACATTGTCATTTGTGCTATTACACATAGGAACAAGGCAGAAGAAATTGCAGAGTCAACTTGTTTTCAACAGCAGCAGCTAATTATAGTGAAGCAAAGAAGAGGGGAAAAATGCTTCAGAGATGTTAAGAGATATAAAAATATAAATGGAATAAAGCAGGCAAAATATTTGATGATCACTTCTAAACTGGAAGAGGGAAGATTTAGATTAGACATTAAGAAGAAATTCTTTACTGTGAGGATGGTGGGTCACTGGCACAGGTAGCCCAGAGAAGTTGTGGCTGCCCCATCACTGGAAGTGTTCAAGGCCAGGCTGGATGGGGCATTGAGCAGTCTGATCTAGCAGAAGGTGTCCCTGCCCTGGGAGGGGGTTGGAACAAGACGATCTTAAAGGTCCCTTCCAACTCAAGGTATTCTATGATTATAAGTACGTATCAGTACACAAAATAACACCATAAAACATGATATGATCTAATGGGATGAAGCCAATGTTTGGTGATCTCTATTCACACTGAACAACTGTCTCTCATTTGTGATGTTTTTTGGAAGCTTTATTTGTCTTAAAACTGAAAGTCTTTTATTTCCAGACTTTTAAATGAAATTAAACAGTTACCACAGCTAAAAATGTTGAGCCAAGCAATGTGATGGAGTCTGGAATCATACCACTCTGTTTGGGTCAGATATAACTTGGTTAAGGCTAGAACAGATGGAAGTTGTGTTTAATCATGACTACGGCATCAAGCATCCCTAAAGCAAAAAAAGAATCGACTTAGTAACTAATGGCTGTGTTCTACTGTCACTAACAAGAGTGCAATCAATATTAGCTACATGATGCAATTAGGTTCAGAAGACACACAATTCAACATAGGGTTTTTGCACTAATATTTCATAATTAAAATGTAAATGACTGACATTGACTCCATTCATACACGTTGTCCAATTCTTCTGGACACTCAAATTTGGGTAAAGCAATTACTCTCATAATAGATTACTGTATGCAGAAAAACATGACATTCAGATTATCACACACATAAATAAACAAAAAACCCAGGCTATGCCAAAGATGCACTAAGGCATTTCATAAAGTTATAAATAATATTTACAGAAATAACATGAAGCACTGAATATGCTGCTCAAAAAATACATATATGACATTAGTTACAGACTACAATGTAAAATAATAATGATAAGACTGACTAATAAGGAAGACTGTTATTTAGACAGGCAGCAGAAATTTTTTCTGTGAATTAGATTTCAAGGCATTAGATTGGAAACCGTAGGTTTTACAAAATAATTATGAACAAGAAATGCTTGAGAATCAACTGAACCAAAGCCATTATACAAAACAAATAAGGTTTCTACTGGGAATGGAAGAAAAGAATGGAAAACCCTCTAAGGCAAATGCAAAGACTGTTAAATGAAATTTGAGCAGAAATCCATCTTAAGGAAGGTATCCAAGAAGGAACAAATTTGATCCAGGGCAGATGTAGAGAGGGGATTTTTAAAATTAAAAGGTAAAGTTAACCAATTGTTTACAGCAAAAACAATAGTAATAAAATAACTGTGGCTTTTGGTTGATCGGTCAGTTTGCAGACAGATCAAAATTATTCCATCCAAAATGAGGATCCAATGACAAATTGACACCAAAATACACTGATTATTTTTTTCATAAGGATATACTTACATTTTATATTTTGAATTTGCTTTAAGATAAATGAATACTAATATTGCATATGTTTTTGAGTGTATGATTATTCATTGCATATGGAAAATAATCCCAGATTTCACAACAGACCTTGAAAAACTTAAGAAAAAAATATTTGAGATGTCTAAACTAGACAAAATCTAAAATGTAAATCTATGCATATGAATAATATATTTTTAAAAATAACTAGGGGCTATAAAAAGGAGAAACCACTGCTTCTAATTATTTCACTGCATTTCAAACAAATACAACAATGAAATGCATTAATGTTTTACTTGAGATAAATTTATTTGACTAATATCCTAAGCAGTTTCATATTTATGTTGCTTGCTTAGAGCTGTGAGAGTTTTCAATAAAAGCATAGTTGAAAATATGCAGTGTTAAACTGATACTATTGGTATCCTTTTCATCTCCCTCCAGTGTTGATAAAAATTGATGGAATCAAGATGAGTTGTTAAAGTGTGGCCATGATGTCTAATATCTCTGTCATTATAACTGGATTGGATGGACGAACATTGAGATAAGACTTGTCCCTGGAAATAGTTTATTAAATCGATGCCTTAAAGAACCTAGAAATGAAACAACACACACATTTGAGATAATATTATTATAGGAGGTATTATAAAGGATGGTCTTTATTGGACGCCTCCAGGGGCAAACATGGAAAACGTCCACAAAACGCCCACCCCCGTCACAGGGTGAGTACAGTTTTATAAGTTTAGCAGATTAGTGTAATTGACAAAAATCACCAGTTAGAGACATCAGTGTTGAGGCAATTACCCCCAGTTCAACCCTCTCTGAATCCCACACCCACTTTTTAGGGACTTGATGAAAATGTGTCTCCAAGAGCTGGTTTTGACCTTGGTTCCCAAGGTTCAGGTTCCAAGACAGGATAGGGGCCTTTTACGCCCAGCTTGGTGCTCTGGAATGTGTTTTTCCTTTCTGCCTATCAGGGCAGGAAAAAGTACTGGGAAAACCAGCTAGGAACTATATAATACACAAAATACTCTACAGAGTTACAAATGTATGTGTAAAGAATACGGAGAATACATAAAAAAGGAAAAATCAATTCAGCATCACAGCAAGGAATGTTTCTGCATAAAAATACTGTTAAAAACCCTAAAAAAAAAAGTAGTCAAGGTGGGATATTGCAAAACAGTGAAAACTAAATGAAAAATTTTGTTAAATAATCTAACTTTCATATTTTGGAAGTTGAATGCACACACACACTGCCTCTCTTAGCTGTGTTCATCATCATACTCTAAACTGTAAGTTGTGGTGGTTTTATGGGCATTTAATATAAAAGTGGCTATTTTATGCCCATTATAATCACTATCATCCAGGGTTCAGCTGTTCTTATTTTTAGAAAAGTTAGATTAATAATCAACTTTCTAGTTCCCACTAGTAATCACTTGTCCTACAGATTTCACAGAAACAGCTTTCTTTGGAAAGTATTCTGAACCATGCCATGTGTCCCATGGTAGCTCCAGACTCATCTTCTATTATTCTTATTGCTATTATTAAAGATTAATTTATCTTCTGCCCTTGGGAACAGCAGATTAGACCAGCTCTTGCAAACTCTAGGAATGCAAGCTAGGCAGGATTTAAAGGTTCGCAGCCAGAGGATACTGGCAAAATCAGACACATGCTATAAAAAAAGGACGATTTGACTACTTTAGTTACTCCCATTCATTAATGTAAATTGCCATTGCTATCACTTAATAAACCAGTCTGAATTGTGACAGCTGATGGCTTTGATTCCTGATCCCTGTCAAACCAAACCACAGCAGCTGAAGTGAATGCCACTCCCTTTAGTAATAACTCTTATTTGCTTTTCACTGTTAAGCACAAGTGCAACCACTTCAGAAATAACTTTTCTAAAGATCTACATTACATATCGGACCTGGGGAAAAGTCAGACATTTATTCACTGTTTGGGGCAAGACAGATTTAGTGCAAGAAGCCTGGCATCTGAGAGGTAGCTCTAGATTATTACACAGTAAAAGAACTTTCCCTTCATTTTAACCAAGCCACTTTCTATCCGAAATATAATAATATTAAGCATATAGCCATTGAGGCAAAGAATAAATTACTTCTTAATGTCTTACTACTACATAATTGAAGAATATATAATAAAATACTTCTTAAAACAATTTGACTTTCTCCCCAACAAGTACCTGCATAATTCTGAACAGAGGAAGATACCACAGCTGTCCTATCCTTTCATACAAAAATCTATACCTATCTGCCTATAACGAAGACCACTAGGGTTTTCAAAATACAGTGAAAACAGGTTACTTTGAGTTTATTTTGTTGTGTAGGGCATGGCACATTTTTTTGAAATACAAACACATCCTGGTGATGCCTTGAGTTTTAAAATCCTGTACTGTCTAGAGTATAACTCCGAAGTTTCTTGTAGTCTGTTAGCTGCTGCTCTCTTAGGCCAGATAGACATAACAAACCCTCTCCAGGCCTTCCCTCCAAGGACACACAGCTTGTCCTAGGCCCAAAATGTAAACCAGCATCTTGGGGTGGGGGGAGCTTGGAGAAATTACATCATTAACTGAAGCTTTAATTGGAGAATTAAACATGATATGCAAATGGACCAAACTTATAAAAGTGTGAAGAATTCGTGACCTGGGGTCCATCTTGGAGTCCATCTCGGCAGTAGCCTCTGGCTCCCCAGGGTGTACCTTTGGAGGCCCTTCAAATAAATACCTACCTTTATTCCCTTACTCTTGTCTAGTCTCTGTTTTTCAGGTGGCCTGATAAGGCATCACTGGAAACATATTTGATGACAGCGACGCTTGGAAAGACTGGCTGAACCAGCCATTCTCTTTTAGGTTCCCCTCTGCTCCTCTCAAGAACCAATAACTTTTCATCCAGAAGAGAACAAAAAATAATTAGTCATTGTTACTTTCTCTAACCTTTAGCATCAATGGTTAACCTAAGACCTATTAAACTATTTATATTTCTTAATATAAGTCATTGATATCCACTTCTGGTTGACTTTTAGATGAGCTGCCTTGTATGGTACCTAAGGTCCAACAAAAGCACCCTGAAATATGGCCAATGGGGTAATTTCAAGGCTAGGGACTGATGAAGATGTTCAAGATTGAAGGACAAAATGAGAGCTAGCATCCTTTAACCTGATAGTTCCTTACAACCAGAAGTAGGAGATGAATGACGGTCTGGTAGTGGACTGAAGTAGTTGTGGAGACTGACTACTGAAGACCAAGTAAAATATATTTTAAAAAAAAAAAAAAAAAAGGAGGAAAAATATCTCAAAACTCTGCTTCCTTTCCCACCAGAATGGCCAGCTGTACTTCAGCTGGTTACAAAGAAATTCACTGACATGTTTTACATGNACTGCTTACTAAAGACAAAAAAAAAAAAATTTAAAAAAAAAAAAAAAAAAAGGAGGCAAAATATCTCAAAACTCTGCTTCCTTTCCCATCAGAATGGACAGCTGTACTTCAGCTGGTTACAAAGAAATTCACTGACATGTTTTACATGAAGATTAAGTTCTCAGCAATAAGACCAACAAAACTGGTTGAAGAAGCAAATGTCTCCTAGCATACCACCATGAAATACTGCTATGATTACATGCTGGGAATAGAAACATGTTTGTGAATTAGAGTTCAGATGTTTGATGAATTATTGTGTGAAGGAAGATGGCTTTTAAAAAAAAAGTTAAAAGGCAATAAGAATATAGCACAGAGTCTCCAGCTCTCTCACACTGTCACATTGGAAAGTGACCTCCAAGTTCAGACTTATACAAACCTCTTTCTAGTTATTCTATGAGGCTTATGCTAGTTTGTGACCTCTGACATACAGATGAGCTATTTTTAAGGTGTTGATAAAATTTATCATTGAGAGAAGTGCTTAGAGGAAGCTTCATTAGGGGTTAATTTCAACCCATATCCTTTATCTAATAACAAAAACTTCCTCTTAAAATTCAAGAACAATAACGTGAATATTGACAATCCAGGTTTTGCACCATCAAAAGAAAAAAAAAAAGGAGAAAAAAAAAAGCTAAGACGATAATTACATTAAATGTTAAAAATTTTCCTTAAACCACCACACAATGTTTCCTAGAACGGCTTCTGCAAAGGAGGCAGTTTGAATATTATGGCAACACAAAAATTCCAGCAGATACTTAAAAGAAAAGCAGGTGCATTGATCAAAGTTAACAGTACTTACTGCACTCCCTTTATCCACAGAACAAGTCATCTCATCTCAAAAGCTGATCAGGTTGGTCAAGCACTATTTGCACTTGGCAAATTCATGCTGACTGTTCCCATCAGGAATTATTTGAGACTCATGACATAAAAGAAGCACAGTGAAAGCTATAGATTTTGTCTATGGATCTCTGTTAAGTCCATGAGATGCCATTTTATAGCATTGTTCAGTGTTGCCCTATCATAGTACAGACCATCAGATTTTATCTTCCTTTAAGGTTGCTTAAAAAACAGTTCAAATTATAACAAACGTAACAAATAAGAGATAAAAAAGTTAGAAATCCAGTGAAAAAATAGAGCATTAGTTTCAGACATGTAAAGTAAGGAAAACAAGGATCCACAAAGGTATCCACAAAGGCTACGTGAAGTAGCCTCACAAAAAATTTGAAAAGGGGTATTTGTCTTAGGGGTATTTCAAAGGAAGCGCGAAAGAGAGAAAACCTCTGAAATTTAGAACTTCTTTTCCCCCAATAGCTTCATATATTACCTGTCCATATATTACTTATATTACTGTCCATAAAAAACCACCAAAAACCCAAAAAACCCAAAACAACAAAACCCCAGAAATTTTCAGACCGATGGATTGGTATAGAATATTAAAAAAAAGTACCCCATGTATCAACTGTAGTACCTCAACTTCAAATTTTAGTAAGTGAAATATTTGCTTTTAGGAGGAATTAACTCACATGCCTTTACCAGTCTTGTTTTTTTCTAAAAGAACTTATTTTTCAAAATAATAGTAAATCATTTCAATGAAACAAATACCTTTAATGATCTGGACCCATTTTCTAGTGCAACATCTGCTTAAGCGACATTTTTATTTCAGTATCTTTAGTGGTTGTAACACAGGGCTAATTAAAAGAAAAACCCACAAAGACTAGAAAACAGCAGGCTCACAATGTTGTTGTAAAGCAACAAGACAAACAAAACCCCCCTACATTGGCTAATGCCTATTTCTTAACAGTTCATCTGCCTCATATTTATTCTCAGGTCTCAAGGATATTCCAGACTGCTCTGACTTGGTTATCCCCATAATAATCCTTTGAATTTCGTTTTACTAAGACAAGGATAATGCCCAGCAGGATGCTGTGAGCTTTCCAGAAAAGAACACTATGAAACTTTAATTTATTGCCTTAAAGTCATTGCCCTAAATGTGGTAGCCTGCATATTTAATATTCTGTCATTGCTTTTTTGTGGGAAAAAACCCAAAACCCTAACATTTAAATCAAAAATTACTGTCATTTTTCTGAAACAAATCTCTGTTTGTATTTACATATATATTATTTCTCAATAATTGAACAGTCAGTTAACATTTTTATTAATGCACTGCTTTTAAGCCAGCCATTTTATTTTAGAATTATTTACTTTTGTTTTTATTGCCTTGTTCTCGTCATGGAGAAATTCCCATGTAAATAGGAAGTGCTGTAAAAAGTATGTGAAGCTAAAGAAGTCCTCTGTATTTTTATATCCTGTTTTTAAAGGACAAAGCCAGCTGCCAAGTAGAAAATGAACTTTAATCAAAATGGTTACAGTTTTATCATATATTATAGAAAAAACTTGTGCATACTTTAATTGACAAAATTATGCTTTAGCACATTCTCTTTCAAGTATATTCTAGCTTAGCAGTCCTAGGAATAGTTGCAGATGCTCTGAATTATCCTGATTCACTGAAAACCAGGAGGAAACAAGTTTCTTACAGCCTGATGAACTCGGTTTAAAGCTTGTCTTTCACATGAAACCTAAGAGTCTCTGTATCTTACAGCAACAGCAACAGTACTGCTCGAGTTCCTTCACCCAAATAGTTCATTAATATTTATCTAGTCCCCTTCAACATTTTTCTTTCTAGACACTCTTTCTAAATAAATTCCTTTCCAAGTGTTTGTTAGTTCAGCAGATGCACTCTGGACAAGGGAAAGCACAAATCCTTTTGGCAAAGAAATGACGGCAGATCAGACAAGCACCTGAAGGAAGGACCTTTGTAATGTTGGTCAAATTACCTTTGTCAAAGAGATTTTCCTCTGCCCTCTTGTTATAGCATTCCCACAAGAGGAGGCATGCTGAAGGAGAAGGACATGCTTTGGAACTGGCACAGGTGAGCTCAGGTGCTTGCTTGTGTCAACATGGCACCTGTTGGTTTAGTTCTCAGCTAGCAACATATCTTTTTTTTTCTTCTCCAAGACCTTACAAACAGCATCTCCTCACTGCCAATTTCAGAACACAATCTAGAATCTCCTCATAAAAATGAAGCATACAATATTAATCAAAGTGCCTTTACTACAGTGAAGTGAAAATTTGTTCTCTGCTTTTAAGATGACAACCAAAACCAAGACAAGCAGAAAGTCTTCGGATTGCTTTTGGCAACTTAAATACTTTAGAGCATCTTGATTATTTTTAGTAGATAATTTGTTAAAGACAGAATGTGCTTCATAAAAGGCAGAAGAAAAAGAAAAGAACGACCCAACCAAAGCTAAGGAGCACATTTATTTCAAGATGAAATCTTTTATCACACACCTGTGCTTTTATAAACAGTGTCAGCAAAACAAACTTTGCCAACAATATGAATTTCTTATAAATATGTATTACTCATTCCTGATTTTTTATTTTATATTTGAATATATTTAACCCTACCCACACAAGCATGAAGCAGCAGAGAGAGTATAATCATTGTCACCTTAATGGCAGAAAAGTAATTCAAACATCCGCTGACCTTTGGGAAGCATCTGGCTGCAGTTCTTCCATGAGAGGATTCCAAAGAGGGCTGTGGTAATTGTGGAAATCACCTTGAGTATTACATGAAATTACATGTTTAGCATGTTAACCCATAAATAAGAATAAAGGTAAGATATAAAAAGATAGCTATTAATGACACCACTTTCTCTCTGCAGATATCCAACACACCCTAATTAACTTTCATGATTTATTGACCTATTTTTAGAGATGTAGTAATTGAAGGAACAAGCAAGGGCTGAGCTCAAGGACATCTGGCACCCCGTAGCAGACCAGAGTGAAATATTCATCCCCCTACTCCCCGCTTCATTCTTTAAGCAGATTATCTTCTGAATATTCAGCATTTAGACAAGTCTTCCACTCTTCTTCCACTTCAAACACAAGACTTCTGATATGTGAGAAATATGAGGTAAAATACGGCTAAGGTCTTCCAACATTTCAGAGTCAAGGAATTGCCCCAAGTCAGCGTTGTCTCCTTCACAGGAGCTCTTCCAGCACAGATGTTTCTCCCTCTGTGACCTGATTTCCAGGAGTGAGATATGAAGGACATGTGCTGCAAGAGGAACAGTGGGGAAAAAATTGTATTGCAGGTTCTATATTATATTATAATTCTCATTGTATGACTATATATTTGGGACTTCAGAACATGTATAAATTAGATGTATTCATATGTAGATATATCTTCCTCATCCACAAACATATCAGCGAGAAGGTCCCTTCAAATTTCAAACAAAGCAGCAGAGCCTGGTATAAATTATTCTGCAAAACCACTGTAAATTAATTCAAGCTAGATGGGTCATCCCATGTGCATCAAAAATATGGCATTTTACTCTATTGCATCACATGATAATTCAGGGTTGTAGGGCAATGATTAAGTGACAAAAGATTTCAATTAATTAATTGTGAGTTTTTAAAAGGTTCACAAGGGAGAGGGCAGGAGAGATTATTTGATTTATTGTACAACAATGCTGCTGCTGCTAATTAAACCTTTCATTAAGATCTTAGGAAAATAGGAGATATCCATCTCTTTTTCCTTTTATCTGTTGTATTCATTGATAAAATCAGTAGTACAAATTTGTGTTTATGTTCCCCTGTTCCTGAGAGTTACAAGAGCCTAATAGACCCATTCTACTCTCCTTTCACCTTATTAAAAATATGAAGATTGTGGACAAGATGGAAATATATAAATATAGATATAGATAGATATAGATAGATATATATATATCTCCTTTTCCTGTGAAAGAAAATATATTTCTAGTTATGCAGATATTTTTACCAACTCCAGTGAGGGCTCTGTGATCTCTGGCAGATGGGTTCTCTTTAATCTTGAGTTATGCTATCACTGAAGTCCCTCTCTACCTCCTGATCGCAGCTGTCCTCTTTTGTCCTCTTTTTCAACTTGATAATTGACAATGCTGAACACGAAAATCCATCCAAATCAGATCGCTGGGGTGGCAGACACTGCTAACCAAAATTACAGCCCTGATGTGGAAAGAAGAGCCAAGAAAGTTCTAGAAGTCTGCATTCCAAGTACTGACAGCCAAAGTTTTTGGAGACCATTTACCTGAGTAGATTCACTTTTCCCCATAAGTCAACCATATGTTTTGTTCTCTGAATTTTTAAGGCTGCGATATTGCCCTTGCAAATATTCTCACAATATGGTCTTCCAGTGTTCAGGATAAGTCTAATTATCCCCTATTTAATTTTCACTACTAGGTAAGTTATTGTTTTATAAAGCCAGAAAATGCCCACAGCAGGAAGGTTTGAACCAGATCATCTTTAAGATCCCTTCCAATCAAAAACATTCTATGATTCTACGGAATTTAAGAAAAGTAAACCGTAATAAAAATTTGGAAATACAATGAAAAAAGTCTATTTCCAGTGGTAAAAACCTGATATATCCCAGAAAGCCAGGGAAAATTGAGATTCTTTTCTGTACTTGTGGGCACTAACATAACAACCAGAGGACAAAAATAATAGAATTAATAGAAAGCTGTCCAAATAATGGCTTGGGTCAGTTCAATTACAGGAAAAATGCCTTAAATTGGTAGAAATAACAGTAAAATGCACACTTCAAAATGAAATGTACTAAGTTACAGGTATATAAGAATGATCTTTGACTTACTAGGTAGCAACCCAAGAAAGGCTCGAGCATCTTTATTTGCATAACAAAATAAAATTCTACTCTTCACTTTAAAATAATCATCTGCAGCTAGATGGATGATTTTCTGAACCAGTAGGATTTCTCAGATAAGTGCAGATTCTTTTAAACAATTGGTTCTTACAGATACATATAAAAAGACTGAACAAATACAAGACATAAAGTAGAAACCAACAGGGATACTCAGAAATTCACGTCTAAAATGTGAAATTGCCAAACTAAATTACATAGAAATTAAATACCTATTGGGTTTATGTAGTATGTGGCAAACTAAAGAATGGTGGGAATTACTGTTAAAACAAGCTCCAGAGATAAAGAAAATAATGATTTGTTAAGCTTTCCTTTGACATGTTTTTGAAGTGAGAGCATAAATAAGGATCTGTTTTCGACAGGATTATTATTGCTTGCAACATTTTCATTTCCCCAAATATGTGTATTTTGTACGCATAAACCTTGAAGTTTTTGTTTTCTCCCAAGTTCACCTGGGAGAGCCAGCTAATCTTTGCTGATTTGAAATATAAGTCTGCCAAAATTTCCTTGAGTCAGCTGCAGAAGGAAAGCAGTAATCTCAGTGAAAAAGAAAATTTTACTTTTCGTTGAAATATCATTTCATAGAAGTTACTGAACATATTGCTAACTAGGAGGATCCAAACAACTGAGTCAATATAAAACAAAAAAAAAACCTTCATCTGGGTAAGATTTAAAAAATACTTACTAAATTGGCAAGTTTAGCACACCTTAGTAATTTCGGGATTTCTCCCATTAAAATGAAAATATATACTAGAAACAGATAATCCATTGAGAACAAGACCTTGTGCTTATAATTTCATTGCATTTATTAACCGGAATACTAAGAGACAAGAAGACCTGACTTATTAACAAGTGATATACCAATACATAACTTTCTAGTAATCTTAGATAGATCCAATACCAAGATTACTAGGCATCAGTATTACCACAGCATTTCTTGCATATGCAATACCAACGTAAGCTTATACACCTCTACACAGCTCTGCTATTTGTATACTAATCCTTTCTCCTGTGCCTGAACTGGGAGAACCATTTCTGATGACAAACCCAGAGGTGGACCAAGCACCTTTTATTTTTATCTCTTGAATTGCTGAGATAAACTAGACGATCTTTAAAGTCCCTTCCAAGCCCTTAATATTCCGTGATTCTGTTTATAAGCATAAAGGGCTTTTTCTTTGATTACATGTTTTACTCCTTCCCCACTCCTATGTTTATCAAGGGCTCTTCTCCCAGAAAATCAACTATATATTACTGAAAGATTTCTCTTGCCATGGAGTAAATTCCAGCTCTGCATCAAGGGCACAGTGGCTACAGTATACCCTACTCATTACTCATAAGTCTTTAAATTTAAAGCTGACTCTTTTCTAAGTTGCAAATCTCTACAGTTGCTAATTGCATCAATTCTCTGTCCTTTAACATCAGTTTTCTTTTGATACTTTCAGAGAGGTACTTAAAAATAGCATTACATGGTCATGCTGAGCAATTAAGGAAGATTCATAACTGATATGATTTGTCCTTATTTCCCTGTCCCTGTTCTCTCCTTGTATTCCAGCAGGTTTGAAATAAGTAGTCTCTCCTCAGGAAGCATCATAACAAAAAATAAATGGGTGATCTAAAGCAGTAGTAGCAATTTTCATTTATGAAAAAATTCACAGGAGTTGTAAATGCAACTATTAAGTGATTCCATCCCCAATAAAATTTTCTTTATTTTATTGTGTAAATAAATTGGGCTGTTAATATATTGCGCTTTTATGTTACATAGCAGATGTCATTTAATCTTGCTCTTACAGAGAGTAAAGTGAATACTCTATACCAAAAATATTGCAATTTATTAGCCACCTCATTGCCTTGGACAGCATGAATTTTGTTATTTATTATAGTTAAGTAGATATACACCGATATAATACGCATATTATTTCATTTTGTTATCTTTTTAAGAAAAATTATTTTTCCCCAATTTTTGACACATAATGAATGATTAAATGAAGGTATTTCATTCACACTTGATTTTTTATTCATATATAGTAATAACTTTGTTTCAAAACTAAATTACTCATTCCCTTGCTGTCTGTCACATTTTCTGCTCCTCCATAGCTTGAGCATCCAGTGGTAATGCCATAAAACTGAAGCAATGTGTAAGGGAATGTGCACTTCGCTCCTTTATTGTTTTCTAGAGTGAGAACAACATTCTTAATCTTAACATCCGTTTTACCATGCAGCACAAGACACACACAATATTGTAAAACACGTCATTTTACAGTAGTCTTATGATCAGTTACCCTGGTGACATTCCTTTTGCTGATTTAAATGTATGCTCTTTAACTGCATAGGTCTTTGCATAGAATCATTTATGTTGGAAAGACCCTTAAGATCCAAAAGTCCAACCATTTTTAAATGTAAAATCTTTTCATGAACCAATAAAAAGCTGCCTGGGATTCATTTATTCGTGGATAGATAGGAAGTTTCTGACCGGTCTTGGGATTCTGAAATATGAATGTAAACAAGGTGCCAATTGAGCCTTTGTTTTCCTTTTTCATAGGCCGGGGATTAATTTAAATAGACATACTTTGCACTAGCCTTATTCTGATGTCCAGCTAAATCATTATTTCAAAGAAATAATTTTAAACAAACAATATTTTTTGTAATACACTACTGTAATTCTCTTCTACTAGAACCAGGGTACATTTAAGAGAGGGGAAAAAGAAATTTTACTTCGAGTTTGGAAAGGAAATATTTAGATAAATGCTATTGAGAGTCCTGTAGCTAAAAGATATCCTTGGTCTGAAAGTATCCAGTTATGTCAGTGGACAGCTAAGAATATTTTTTCAAGCTACTGGTGAAAATGCAACTCTGTTTATGACCTTTGTGTTTTCAATTTTGTGGATGTTAACCTACACATCCTGAAACGTATTATTTCATTGGCTCCTAACTTACGAGACAACAGCAGCAGGGATACCTGAGACAGGAGATTGACATTGTATGCCTGGTTTTACCCAGTCACTGGCTGAATACGTTTTCCTTCTGAGTACATGTGTTCCTTCTTGCAAAATGCTATTATTTTCTAATAGTCTAGAAACATGAATTACAGAAACAGTACGTGGAAGAAAAGGATGTCATTTAATTCTAACCACAACCAGTCAGTCTGATTCCGTTCTGTAGTATGGCTTTTGTCTCACCTGCCGGACCACAAACCACTACATTTTGTAAGAAATAATTTTACACTTATTGAATAAGTTACATCTCTTCTTCCCCATAGAAATAAAGATTTTAAAGGATGTTCTATGGAAACCTGAAGATATCTTCAAGAAATAGTAAAATATTAATTTCATTAGTCATTGATGGGATGAGAGCAAGCAAAACAGACTTCTCTTTTCTTATTAGATATAGAGAGAGTGCATTTTGTCAAGTGGTTAATTAGATCTTAGGAGACAGGCAACTCATTAAAGCTTTGTGTGTTCTAAATATTACTATTTATAAAAGGCTATTTACATATATTGCTTTCACAATTAAATTCTGACAGAAGTACAATTTCAAATAGAAAACATTATTCAGAATTTATGTCTGAAAAATGCTAGTGCTCTTGCGACAGAGCTAGGATTCAGAGGAACTCCTATTTTTTACTTTGTCTCAAGTTTTAGAGCCTTCCTCCTTGAAGATTGTCTATGACTCGTTAATTAGTTTTGTCAGTCAACTGCCTCAAATCAAATTACCAACTTTTTTTCTAATTTTAATTTTAAATCTCAGATCCTTCTGACTGAAATGGTGGGGAAAGGACACACTGAAAGCTTAGAGTTAGCTGTGGGCATATAAATACAATAAAATTAGAGCACAGAAAAGGTTTCTAGGGTTTCTTCTAATGTGTGTATCTGAGCAATATTAAAGGATCAAAGCTCTGTCTATCATTCCGTATCTTTTTTACCCATTTAAGATTAAATACTCCATCATTCTCTGAATGCACTAGAGAACCATGTTGAAGTTTCTCATTACTGGTATATTATTAAAAGGTTTCTAAAGAACTTGTTGAGATATTTGATAAAACATAATAAATCTCACTGGAAAGTTGAGTTGATAAAATATATTTATAAAATATCGAAATTGACATGAATATATTTAATTTATACTAATTTTAAACAGAAAACAGTAAAATTATTGTTGTATTAAATGTGCTGCCAACAGAAGCAATTTAAGTGATTTTCACTTAAGTATATTTCCATCTTTCAAAAATTTTATTCTTTATGGATCTGTTAGGAGGAATGTGATATCTGAGCCAATGTGAGCTTACAAGAAACTTTTATCAAATATTCTGTGAATTTTTTATTTCTAACTAAATACTAAATCTTCAGAAGACTTAAGAAATCAGTGTTCAAATTCACTGCTCTCGTGCACAGTAATTTATCCTTACCTTGAATCAGCTGTGCTAAATTTATTTTTTATAAAGCAATACTTTCTTTAAAAAATATCATTTTGTTTCTTTTAAAGAAGCCACTTATATCAGTGTCCTGGGTTTCAGTGTATTCTATTACCATCTTCGTGAGCTGTTGAAACCAGGTGAGGCAGTGTTTCCTTGCCTCCTCCCTCCGGACTATCTTCTGTTAATGGGTCCATCAATGCCTTGCCTTGTGACTCACCACCCCACTGTGAGATGCTCCAC
>VZRR01000221.1:119316-140236 GCA_013398015.1 Oreocharis arfaki
TCCTTGCCTGAAAGCCCCTTAATTTCAAAATTATAATAACCCAGAGGGAAGGGGCATTTTCCATTCCAAAGGGGGCTTCTGCCTTCCTTAGCAGACACCTGTCTTTCAAACCAAGACAATCAGTCATAATAAATACTGAGATACAAACGTGATGGGTGCTTACCCTTGAAGATTACTTGAAAATGGATAAAGTTTCTTTTAAATAAACAGAAGCCTGTGTATTACAAATTGGAGGAAAGGATACCTGCTACTGAATTGTATGTATTTTTTAAAATGTCTCTAAGCAAGATGAATGATTTTTTTATTCAGTTTACACCCCCCTCCAAAAAAATTTTTTTTACTTAGATAAAAGGAATCATGCAAGTAAAAACCTGTAGCAGAAACATAATGAACTTCAAAGTCAAAGAAAACAAGATTAATGCAGATAAACCACAGACGAAATGCTAAAGAACAGTCATATTTTATCGACTTGACAAACATGCATTTATGCATAGATATATTTTCTTTACTGTTGGTGGTACATTTGCTAAATAGCAACAAATTTTCTGTGCTTTAAATATCCACCAGGGTAGCAAGAACTGCAAAGACATTATTATCACCACATTAAGGACAATTTATAAAAGATGATTGCACAATACCGCTTCTTACTTTTCTGGATGTCAAAAATAAGAACATTTTAATAAGCACTAGAAAACGTAACCACACAATATTATTTTATATATTCACAGAATCTTCTACTTAAGTAACTTCATATCAGAGACCTAGACAAGTAAGCAGATTAGAGCCATAAAAGTGTCAAGGATCAATGTAAATTTAGGATTACATTTCATATGGGAAGATCTTTAGTGGATTTAAACACTCTACAAATATTGACAAAATAAGATACTTGATCCTAATTGCAATAATCACTACATCTAAGAAACAAACAGAGAGAAACCTGATGTTTAAGGGCATTTGAACAATTTTTAAAATGGTTCTGACATTAAAGAAATTTTCTACGATCTTACAGATACAAAATAAGGTATAAAAACCATTGATTCATATTATAAATCCCTAATAATTTACATACAAAAACTTCTTTCTTAAGATCTCAGGAGTCCCCAGAGACTAAAGACTATGCAAATGTGGAAAAGAATAAGTATGAAAGATTACCAAGTTGCTAATTTCATTTCTTCTCTCTCTCCAGCTAAATTAACACTGCCAGTTATAAGCCCACCAGAGCTTGAGCTTCAGCAATAGGATACTTGTTTGCTGCACAAAGTTTCAACATCAAAGCATTCTCAACCAGGATTGCTCCTTGGCAATGTCCTCCAACTTGTAAAAGCATCTCTCAATGCTTGGGGGCCGCGGAGGTCCGAAGAGCACAACTCCCTGATTTTAACTTTAGTCTGGTTTTTCACTTCTTTTTGTACGTGTTATATTTCATTCCTATTCTTCTAAAGGCAGGTTCTACAAGCATCTTTGCTGTCCTCTTTAAATACCCTGTCACTCGTTTCATCCTTTTCTTCCACCACAATTTTCTCTCTGGTGTACTTGAAATCTAAAGAATTTTTTCTTTCTTTACTCACGGCTTAAGAACATGTGCCATCCTGACACAGATGAGATCTCTGTGCCTGCACTGTCATGGCTCTGAACCCAAGTTATCAGCCTTGTTTCATAGCACAGATTATCAGCTCACATTCGACACTGCTGTTGTGATCTTATGGCTTGTGATTATTCTGAACAATGAGCAGATCAAGCTAAGTACAAATGACACTCCGTAAAAAATAAAGATTTTGTAGATTATTAGCTCTCTATATATGACACTGTGACATCAGGACTAGCGTCTAGCATTAACCAAATGGCTCATCCCCACCCTAAAAATAAGATATGAAGTAGAAAAGAAACATCCAATTTCTATACAATTAATACTTTCTGCCTTCTTATTCATATGTGATTTCGCAGCAGAAAATTTCAGAAATAATTGGTAGTTTCTACTTTCAATTTACTGCTAAATCATCCTGAACCCTGGGCATTCAATTGAACTAATACAGGAAGGGCTGCCAACCAAAACCTTTACAGCTTCTTATACTCTAACAGTAATCTTGTCCAGTTAGTCCTTAGTCAGCAGTGGCACTCCAAAACTGTGGTTTCACAACTCAGTTTACCCTTGAAAGTGGGATGAGGGTTTTGGAGTTGTGCTCTGTCTTCCTTGCATGCTTCTTTCGTGGTGTTGCAGGTAAATCAGCCAACACATGCACAAAGCTTTAGCACTTTTCACTCAACTTTCTGCTTTTGATGGTTCAGAAAACCTGGAAGTTTTCCATCTAAAACAGGATGGCTGTGAGTTTATCTAGGTTCTTCAACTTTCCCGTCATAACTAAAAAAACAGCTCTATCTTCACTAACTGTAGTCTATCAGCTGGCAGATATCCAAAGCAAGGAAAAGTGTCTGCATTGGAATCTGATGCCCTGCAAAAACAAATCCGAAAAGAGATGTCAGAGACAGCTTATGCCAGACAATATAGTGAAAGAAATTGGAGCTGTTTCAGTTGCGAAGTGCAAACAAGTATTTCCTCACAGAGCTTTAGGATTCATACAAAAAAGAAAAAGCAGCACGCCAAATTTAGAGGAACTGGGACAGAAGGAAGCCTTCCCAAAGTAATGTACACCTGAGAAAGGAGTACAAAAGTATTTTGTATATACAAAAGTATACTTTTGTAATACAAAAGTATTATCCAAAAGTATCACTAAGTAACAAATCAAGTTAAGAAAAGTTAATCCTCTTTTCTTTGTAACTATATTCAAAAACGGTCCTATGAAGGTTTCCCATATATTTGCATGAGAGATACCACATAATTTAACACAAGTTTAAAAAAGTATTTTCAACAATTTACTTTTTAATTTTTTTAATTTAACATTTGTTTTCAAATTTTACAATTACAGTAAGATGGAACTAGACTTGGCATATCGATCTGGCCACTCCTTATAATTAAGCTCTTCCAGATGCATGGTTTTGATACATAACTCATTTTTCAGGAATGTTACTAAAATTAAGTTCTCCTGCATCATGTCACTGCAAAACAACCTGAACTCTGAAACTTTTGAGGGGTACAATATATCATGTTCTGCAATTGTTGTAGAGGTCAGTAATCCCCAGTTCAATTTTTACAACTTTAATTTTCACATCAAAACCAATATCTACATGAATTACACTCCAATATATTGCAAATTAACTCTTGTCAAACACTTTAGTATAAAGTTTCTGTGACATTTGTAAATGATAAAAAGATGGATATTAAATATCTGAACACCTAACCACAAAGCTTCTGAGAATGTACTTTTGGGTCGTTTTGTACCTTGCATAGGCTTATATTCTTGTAAAACAATAAAACATGAATAAATATGATACCTTTCAGACTCAGTGGATTCATCAGGAAAAGAGTCATCAATAAACTAAAACTAGATGGTTAGTAAAACTAGCACTGCAAGCCAAGGTGATTTCACAGCTTCTCTCAGCAAATTAAACCAGTACAAAAACAAGCCAGAAATTTGCAATTTAAAATACTGCTGTAGGGAGAGTGAAAAAAATCCTTTAATTTCCTGCTTTCACTCTGGGTTACTTGTATGATCTTAAATGACACCACCTAGAACACAGTGTAATGCGATATGGCAGAAGCTGACCCTAAGTAATCCAAAGAAGGAAATAAATCTGACTTTTGCCTTGAGGACAAGAGCCAGGCTGGTCACTTTAGGACATTCAAACAGGATCACAGATGGGTTGAGTTTGGAAGGGATTTTTGGAGGTCATCTGGTTGAACCCCCCTCTGCTCAAATGGGATCACCCCAGAACATGGTTTTCCAGGACCTCATCCAGACGGTTTTTGAATATCTCCAAGGAGAGGGCTTCACGCATTTTCTCTGTGCCACAGCTTGGTAGCACTTTTCTGATATTTCAAAGGAACCTGATGCAGCGTCTCAGTTTTTGCCTATTATCTCCTGCACTGTAACTGGGCACCACTAGAAAAAGTCTGGCTCTGTCTGCTTTACACCCTTCAGGTATTTGTACACATTGATGAGACTCCTGGAGCATTTCTGATCTGGGCTAAGCAGTCCCAGCTCTCTCAGCCTTTCTTTGTATGAGAGATGCTCCTTTGCTGAGCTCTCTCCAGTATGTCCACACCTCTCTTGTATTTGAGTGCTACTGGGATAAACTTTACATTTACTCTCTGTACAGGTGGCTTTAGACCACAAACATAGAGCAGAAGGATTATTTCTGTGTCACGTTCCACATACTCATGTAATCTTCAGCTTCACAAAACAAAAGTCAGCAACACCTTGCCACAGAGTGCTTCCTTCAATTTTGCAAGAAATTTTCATCTGTAGGCATATTACTTTGTAAATCAGGGACATTTCATTGTAATAATGACCTCTGAATCATACATTAAAGATTTTGAAGATTTTGTTTAGCATTCACCATACTTCACATGTACACACACACACACACACACACACACATACAAACACATATATGTATATTATAAACTTCAGTAAACACCTATATTTGAAATAGCAGTGCAGTAACTAATTCAAAGAATATGTGTATTACTATCTGATGAAAATAATTTTGTAAAGATGGGGACAATTAAAAAAGTTACCAGAACAAGCGTAAGACAAAACAGTTTGTCGGGTTGGTAATTGGACAAAATTTAATTTGAGTGACCAAAACCAGTAAAACCTAATTTTTTGCCCGTGAATTTACTGAGCTTGTAGATTCCAAAGAGTTCACATAGTCCAGAGTCTATTGTCACTTCATTAATACAATGAGTCACTGAGCATAGGAAAATAGGACAAATTTGTCCCAACTATGCAGGTCAAAATCAACTTTATAACAAACTATGCCACTTCACCTCACAGTGACAAAAGCACTCTTTCTTGATAAAAACATTGTTGGATACTTACATTTATTGGGAGAAACTATGAAGCAGAAATTCTGCTGACATTATCTCAGTAGAGTATGAGGAGATCTTTATACTTTGCTGTATTATGAAATGCAATGAAGAGATAAAATACCAAGTCACTGATAGGAGAACAAACAAGGAAATTCTTATGTTAGGTGTTTCCACAACAGATAATCATGAACACTTTCTCCCCTACCCAGAATTTCCATGAGATAGGAATTGGTGAAAATCATGTCCACATAAACTGCTGTTGGCAATAACTTCACATAAAATACTGATTTCTCAAAATCTTTCACTGAGGTCAGCAACAACAAAAACGTATTTAACTAGAGATCTAAGCTTAAATAAAAGGACATCTGTCAGGAAAATGGAGAGCAATGATCATAAATCCCCAATCCCCAGGATACCAGATGAGAGCATGAACAAACACCAGAAAAAAGCTGAAATGCAACATTAAAATTAACCTAGACAAGCACCTCTTATCTGCAAGAGTGGACAAGTGAGAGCAACAAGTAGACTTTTCTAATGTTCCTTTTTTGGGGGTGCTCCATTCCAAAATACATTTCATCCAGAAAATTACATTTTATTTTCAAATAGCTACAGATGCCCTGAACTTTAATAAATGCAGATGATATACATTGCTTATAGCTGAACACCACAAAACCACACTGTTATCTTCATTTGCATTACGAACTACTCACTTGTTCCATATGTCCATTTGATACCTCTGAAAGCTCTGATGTCTTCATTTTTCTGTCAGAGGCTGTAAAAATTACTTAATGTGTTTTTTTCTTTCAGCATAAAAAAGACAGTTTATTCAAACATAAACAACAGTTTATTCAAATTCCTAAATCCAAGTAGAGACATCTACAGCTCATAGTAGGGCAAGAGACAAGTGTCCTGCACTGATTTTTTTTTTATTGCCTGGCCTCAAAATTGACATTCCCAATACCTCAACATTTGGGTTTTTTCTGCTATAAAAGTAGCTGCATGATTCATAGTAGAAAGTAAAAAAAAAAAAAAAAACCCCAACCAAAAAAAAAAACCAACCCAAAACCTCTTCTACAGTTCTATTCTTTGCTACTTTGTTAAAATTTCTTGAAAAAAACAACTTGACACTCCAAACTTGGATGGATTTTTACTGAAAATAAAACTACCCAAAACCAATAAATAAAACTAATGAACAACTGCAAAATAAAAATTGGAATGGTTTTGCTTTTCTGTCAGGCAGCTATTATTTAAATTCTCATTTTTGTAAGCATTTTATTTCATATTTTGCAATCCTTAAAGACCTTTAAAAAGATTTATCCTATAATTAGGAAAAGAAACAGAATTAACATTTACTAAAATCTGACTGCCATGAATCAGTGTTAAACACCTACTCAATATGTTTGTAAAACTGTACTTTCCATGTAACACATACTTATATTTTTCATATCTTTCACATATGTACATACATGCATACCAGCATACCACTGTAAAATCTCTTCACTTTCTAATAGCCAATAAAATTCTAGTTTTCCGAGGCCTATAGCAGACTGTTTCATAGCTGACAACGCCAAAATGCACATAAATGGATTCTGAAAGCCAGAGGCATCTGATTCTGTGGAAAAGATTTTGATGAGGACAAACTATAAATAGAAAAAGAAGTTCCCTTTTTTCAACAGCACACGGATTCAAGATATTTTCAGATTTTGCTTCTCTGACAGCACAAGATGAAATTCACACCAAAAACTGGAGTAGACTTGAGTGTGACAGCATCTATCTAGGAAAAAGCATGAGCAGATGAAGAAAATGCTTTTACATTTTGAAAAATGCTCTTAAGTTCACTGAGCCAACACAGAAGAATAGTATTAAATTAAATTTACATTTATGAGCCCAATCTATTAAAAATCACTTCTGATAAATAATGAAAGTCTGAGGATAAGAGTCATATACAGGAAAATATATGACACTAAGCATAATAACACTAAATTGTTTAAACATTAATTTTGACTTGTGAAGTAAGTAGAAAAAGCCTTAGTTTCTATACTAACCTGTTACTAATGAGATTTGTTGCACTGAGTCACAAGAAATTTAAAATATAAACAAGTGAGATAATTTTGGCTTTTTTTTTACTGTCAAATCCAACAGGTGCACTGACCATCTGTCTTAGGTCATACTACAAAAATTCTCCCACATAAACTCTAATTATATAAACAGCTATCTCTCCTTTGTATTAGGAGCATTACTCCATCACTACCTATTATTAAATTGGTGGGTTTCATGGTCTAAGTGACCAAACTGGGTATAAATTAAAATTAAGACCATGCTAAGATTTACCTAAAAAAAAAAAAAAAATCATATTCACTGGTACTTGGACAGAGTTGAATTACCAATTTATTGGTTTTTATCTCTATAAAGATTTGAGGTACAGATGAACTCTGACAGTGGGGATACTCTATGTTATTTTAAAAGGTCTGCCTTGAATATGACCCTTCTCAGCTTCTTCCATCCTCTTCCAGCTTTCAGAAGTAGAGCAAAACTTTTGTGTTTCTAATATAACATCATAGATCAATTTCAAAGTACATTGATTCAGTTAAAATGATGCACCAAAAAAAGAAATCAGTAAAGTGATGAAAGAAACATTTTAAAATTTCAAGAATGTTTTTATTATTGTTGTTTTGAAAATAGGATTTAGCATAATCTATTTCTATTCATTAACTCTTTTGCATTCTCAGAAGTGGAGGCTTTAGTAAATGAAGAAAAACAAACCACACATTTCTTACAGGCCAGGCCAGGAGTCTGCTAGCTGCTATTCCACTTTAGACTCTCAAGCAGTACAAGACTTCATTATAAGATCTTAAAAAGTGTAAAGCTTTAAGAAAGGGTGTAGAATTAAAAGGCTTCTGTGTAGAACTGTGATGATAGTCTTCTCTATAGAACTAGAGATGTGGAAATGTATGAAAAAAGAGTGCATTTATAATATGACATAAAAATACTGTATGGAAGTACTGAGAAAAGGAGATTTAAAGAAGAGAAATATTATAAAGGGAAGGTAAAACAATTCAGACAAAACATGGGCTTCTCTGCACAGAGCACGAAATTTCATTTTCAGGCTCCACTTGAAGTTTCAAACCAATCTTTTGGTACAAGAGCTTTTTATTTCTTGAGAAAAAATAAATCCAAGATTTAACCAATTATGTAGTAATTCAATGGGTATGAAAATGTGCCAGCAACTTAATCCACTTCACATTCAGAAGCTCCTGAAGTTTGAGAGCACATTTGGCCACATCTATATTTAAATTTGTTAAACTTAGTCATAATTTCTAAACATACTCTTCATCTTTTTTTTCTTAAAAGAAACATTTGCTGTAGAATAATGAATATGAATTATGCAAAGAAAGTCTTTAAATAAATACTTCTTGCATATTTTAAGGCTGTTAAAAAGTTGAGTTTGAAAGACATTGACATCCAGAGAGACTAATTTCTTTTTATAATGAGAAAAATCATCACAAAATTGCAGTTCAGAACATGCCAGTTAAGTTACTGGCAGGGAAATTTGTGTTACAATTACTTTTTGAATTTTTGAAAGGCTAGAAACCTTACCCTGTTCATATTGTAGAAAGTAAAAATATTTTTAATTCATTTCCTTATCTCAACTTAAAGAAAAAAAAAAATTTAACATTTACCAGTCTGACAAAACTTATCACATTCACAATGGAAGTTAACTCAGAAAAGTAATTCAGCCATGGAAAGATGGAAGTCTGCAGTCAGACTCAGGATTCAGCACCACTAAATTCAGCAGCAGCTCCTACAGGAAATAACACCAACACCCAAATAAGTTCTTCCTCAACAGTTCAGTTAGAACAGATGGACACAGAAATGAACAAAGCGATGCCAACTCATTAAACATTTTCATCCCAATGCAAAAAATTCCCATCATGCCTAGAATTGAATTTTGCTTCCTTTGCCATAATAAATCCTCTCTTGGATGAGGACATGAACACTGACCCAGAAGCTAGCTTTAGTATGGTGACCTAGTCCTTCTCCAAAATGTTCTTAGGAAACTACAAGTAGCATCAAACCTAAAATGCCTAAAACTCCCATTCTAAATCTAGCTCTAAAATAATCCTTGTTTTCAAGTTTGGACCCTCGTTGCAGCCGGGGGTTTGGTAGTACAGAGGCTACAACCTTCTGAAAGAGTCTCTGGCTGAGAGCTGCACAGCAAGGCCACTGCACACACACACACACACACTCAGACACCCTGGATAGTCCCCTCAGTAAGTCGATGGCACAGAATCAGGATTAGGCTCTGGGAGGGATTTATTCCAGCCACGTGTGTAGTGTGAGTCCAAGGAGATAGATGAGGATGGGACAGAGGATGAGCAAGAGGGTGAAAGAGGAAGTGTTCAGGTTTTTTATATGGGGTCAGTAGGGGTGGGGAGAAAACATCAGGGACCAATAGTCTGAGGGCACAGGGGTGGTACACAGGTAGGGCTAGGGAAAGGGGAGCAGAACAAGGCATCCTGGTCCCTGGCATCCTGGGAGACCTTTTGGTCTCCCTAGCCCAGGGAGTGTGGCCAGGGCATATCCAGGGGCTGCTGCGGCTACAGGCTCACAGGCTCTCACAGACCCTCTTACTAATTCTCCAAATCAAGAATGAGCCTTAGTTAGCTTTACTTAGTTTCTTTGAAATTCAGTCCCAAAAAAAAACCTCAATCTTAACATTTCTTGGTCTTAATCCAGGGTTCATATTTTGCAGGACCTGACTGAAATTGTAGTATATGGTGGTAGTTGTGGAATCCTCTTTGCATACGTGTCCAAGCTTTTCTTTGACCCACATAATTACTTAACTCCATTCACCCCCTGAGTATTGTTCACCCATGCTGATTGATTCTTCTTGACTTTCTGTATGCATGTGGTTGTACAGGGTTTTTTTCATCCTTTTCGTTTTAGCAGGAAACATTGACTTTCCTCTTGCAAACTTAAATTCATTTAACATCCTACAAGCAGCTTTTCAGCAGAATTTCTCTTAGACTTAGTTGCTACCTGGACAGACACCCAAACTTGAAGCTAACGAAAGAGTAATAGCGAGCATTGCCAGAAGCAGACCTGGGACCTTTTTTGATTCATTTTACTTCTTTGGCTGACCATCTAGTCTTGCATTCTGACAGAACCTCGGCAAAGGCAAGACAGTAAACATGGTGATGGAGAATTAGCTGAAGCCCAGAGACATCCCTGAGAAGCTCAGCCAAAAACCTCCTGGATGGGGAGTAGCTGGCAGGACAAAGAAACTTTGATAACAATCTGACATCTCAGAAAAGCAGGACTTAAGCAACCATTTATGTTCTGCATCCACTTATGTCTCTACACCAAAAAGCAACCAAAAGCATAACTTAGTACCTACCCATAAGAAGGCTCTCTGGACAAGATCACCCAGACAGCGAGGACCCTGGTTGGATATGTCTGGCTGTCTTCAGCATCCAAGATGTAGATAATCTGTAAGTGATGCTTTCCTGTCATTGATCAGACCAGCTCCAGGGAGCAGCTTGGTGCTCAAGGGCCAATAAAGTCAGAAACTCTTGTAAGAAACAAAGAACATGTAACAATGGGAAAGGAAGGCAGTTCTCTGGAACTTTTTTTCATTCTTTTCTAACCTTATTTTTTATGACTCAGTCTGTCTCAGTATTCCAAATACTTAGCACTTAATAAAAGAATTATCTATTCATTTGTTATATGGGGTTTTTTTCATTTTTTAATAGCTGTAACAAAAAAAATCTCCACCAGGCAGTTCTACTTTTGTTCTTTTCTTCCAATCTGTAAGGCTATGTTAGCTGGAAGAGTGTTTTTACAGATGCAATTTTAGCACATAGAAAAGTGACACTTGTCTCCCAGAAGAACTGTAAGTCAAGCTTTTACCCACTCTTTTTATACATTATCTTTGAGAGGCACTTTAATCCCATCAGCTTTTCTGGGTTTATATATGTTGAGATCCTTCAGACTACAAATGAACTTGAATTTTTATAGTATAAAATAAATTAACATAGAAGCATATTAGAAGTACACTTTCAGTTTTTAAAAAAATTTGGTCTATAGTCATAAAAAGGAACTTTGAAAACTGATTGGAGTTTATTTCTGTAATTTCATGGGTAAAAATTATCATAAACTTTTTTATCTTAAGCATCTTCAGATATCAATATGCACTTTGGTACTGACCCATATCTCATGATTCTGAGCATTTAACATGTAATAAAATTTAAAGCTAACAAGAAACATCCTCTTTTTGCATTAGAGCTTCCTGATAGCACTGGATGTACCTGTACAGGTTGTTACTCCAGAACATTTCAAAGCTGGTAAACTCAAAGACAAAGAACTTGGTATATCTGTCCTGAAAGAAATTTACTGATACAGCAATTAATAAAAGAACTAGCTGAGTAATTGTTGTGGAATTCTAGTGGCATCAACCAGTCCTGCAATCCATTAAATAAGAATTCAAGTAACTTAAAGAATGTAGCATCTTTCCAAACTTGCATCCTGTGCTCTGGTACATGTGCGGAGTCACACTTAATAGGGATCCCAGGAGCATAAGGAGGAAAAATGTACTGTGAGATTCTGAATGTCAAAAGCAGATTGTTGGGCAAGTTTCTTTAATTCAAAGTCCAGCTACAGTTCTTCAAGTAAGGATACCCACCTACCTGTCATAAACACTTATTTGTGAGCAGTCACTCAAAATTTGGGTTTACTTCTGAATCAACTGAAGTTTGTACATCAGAAACAAAATTCTTGATAAACCTATACAAAATTGGATAAACAAATAAAATACTATTCTAACAATTTACAAGCTTTTCCTAGACAGAAGAGAAAAATAAATCACTCCACCCTTTTTCATTTAAAACTTTATCTTTTAAAATACTTCTCAGTTATGCTTTTTTCCTACAGACCTGTGCAGGATGGAGTTTCATCCTTAGCATCACTTGCTTTTGTCATATTACCATTTAGAGTTTTTCCACTCCATAGAAACTATATTCAGAATGAAACACTTAAGGAGCTAAGTTTTCTTTAGAGAGGTAGACCCTGCAGGTCAAATTTTAATCATATTATGGCATAGAAACTTTGTTCTTAAAAGGTAATTTGCTTGGAAGGGAAAAGGACTATAATCTTATAAAGGGAAATAAGCCAAAATGAAAAAACTAAAATATTTAGAGTATCTTGCTGATTCTGCTGATAGTTTTTCCAAGTCTACCAGTCATCTGGTGATGCTGAGGAAAAGTCTTGACTAGGAATAGTAGTGGAAAAATAGTCTACTGTATATTCACAGAGGTATCACAGTGTTAAGACACTTAAAATCAGGGTAGGGAAGAAAAGAAACATACAGACGTAACAATAAAATAAGGTTTTCCTAAGCAGCTCAGATTTATGGGACTGACATTCGACATTCACCTTTATTCTTCAACCTTGGCCTGCCTGCATTGCTACCAAAGTGGCTGCCATTTGTGACATTCATCTGTCATTAGCAATCAGTCATAGAGTGTGTTTTCACTTACCATAACCTATAATTATTAGCTGTAGGAAGCAGTTAGAAATCATGATGTAGAATTCGTTCAGATTGGAGCAGTCATTCAGATCTGTTGTGGAACAAGGTCCCTTCATTTCCTCTGCACAGATACATTTGACTATCTGTAGAATGCCTTGAAATAATCGGATCTTGATTTTGCAAAGGTATATGCTGATTTTAATTTATGAAGTCACTGACCTTATATAGCTAACCATAAACATACAGGTGGGCATTCAGTTATCTGAAGGACTGAGAGTAACTGGCTCAGAAAAAAAGGGATTTTTTTGTAGACAATTTAAACAAGTGATGATTTCTAATAACGTTTAGAAAGCACATAAGAGATGAAAAACAGACAATCCTAATGAGTTTTGGAAAATAAACATAAATATATCCAGTATTAGTTCTATTTTGACAGTCTCAGTAGCAGATGACCTAGAGTGGCCCTACCGTTAATAAAAAGAGAATAATGATTTTAGATTTAAATGCTTAAAATGAAGACTACTAAACTATGTTGAAAATTTTAAATCTCTATAATAGTGCATAATCAAGGACAACCTGAATTTCAGTCATTCCCTGCTGATATCCTTCATATCAAAGACAACTGTATACTCTTATCAAATATTTTAAAATTATGCTATATATGTCCATAAATGCAAGTAAGTTTAAGTAACCACTTGTCCATCTCTTCAGAGCAAAAGCATACTATTTTGAATAAATGACTTGTAAATATTATTTGTAGACAGATATTTTGAATATCTCGTGTTCAAGTCCTTGTTCCACTATGACAAGTGTAATCATAGCTAATTCAAATAGATTATCTGTGCTTCACATCCGCTGTGCAAAGCCAGCTTTCTCCATGATATCTGCCATCACAATGAAACGAAATGGCAGAAAAATAACAATGTTAAAATTCAGAATAAAAATACTTTAAAATAAACTGGCCCTTTTTCAGATACTAGAAATAGATTTTAGCCAAGCGTGAAAAGTTACTAAAGTATATAACATACAGGTCTTAGAAGGACTAACCTCTGAAAGCACAGGACTTTTTGTCAGGCTGGTTTTAGGGCAATACCTTTTTTATGGCAATTAAATATATATCAATCATCTTCCATCTACTGTTTAGTTCTGATATGAGACCAACATACTTGTTATATAAGAAATGGTTGAAAGAACAAATTTAGGGTGTATTCAAAAGAATAAGAACATTGCCACCTCACCAAGAACACACAAAGATTTTAAAAAGATCAAAAAAATAAAAATAAAAATCAAATAAAGCCTCCAGAATAGGACTGAGACATAATAACAAGGTATTTAGAAGGATGAAAGAGAAAAATTGCTTTCCATTCTGTTCTTTGTGACCTCTCTGGAGGCATAGGTATCAGAGGGATTTTCAAAGAACTGCTGCTTACTTGGAAGAATGGAACAATTTCCTCTGAAAATATTTGTAAAATAAGTATTTTTGCATAAAGTAAAATAAATAAGAATAAAGATTATATGGTACTAACTACAACCTGAAAAAGTCAGGTGATGGCATTGTAGCCTTCACACGTCTGAAAGCCGAGAGTTCCTACACAATACTACCAAAGCTGATCTAGTGGAAGGTGTCCCTGCCAGGCAGGAGGGGTGGAACCAAAAGATCCTTAAGGTTCCTTCCAACCCAAACTATTCTATGATTCTGTGAAAAAACAAAAAGCCTGAGGAGAAACCAGCTATCACCAATGTGCTCTCACTCCCTCCCAGACAACCACAGAGAAGAACTGTGTACTGTTTTAGAAGAAGAGAAAACCAACAAACTACCACACAAGAGTTACTGTAACACAAGAAGTTTTATTAATAGCCCATATAGAAAATGGCTCTGCATTTTTTTCCCTCCACTAATTCTGTTTCTACTACATCAGCTGACAAGATCATCCTGTTTCTGTGATTTGGTGCTCACAACAAATAAATTTACTATGGTGTATTTTTATGTTTTAGTATGATAAATGAAAGTGAATAACACGAAACCCATAAGTCTCTGAAGTGGAAAAACATCAGCTTCTTAGATGTAGCCAAATATACTAGTGTTCATCTACTCCAAATTAATTTGACTTATGTAAGTTCAGATTAGCACAGCTGGAAAGCCACCAGAAAATTTTCATTCTTGAAAATATAAAGGATATTTTTTTCATATCTTGCTGTAAAGTCCACTTTCTTCTTTTTCTGGCTGAGACAAACTGCCTTTATGAAGTTATATCTTTAAAATTTGGGCACAGTCGGAGAGCTAGAGAGAACGGAGTCTTGGATGTCTTTATCTGGTGTCACTTATGCCTTACACTTCCAGAAGAAAAAGTTCCTAAAATGCTGAGTTGAAAATTTCTAGCTTTAATAAGGGCTCAAGCCAGATTCTACTGTGGTAAATATGGGAAGAGTACAATTAATGACAGGCCTCATTTCAGAAAAACATATTGCATAGGGAAAAGACTAAACAAGTACTTACAGACTTCCACTCCCGTGTGTACTATTCACTTAACAGTTGGACTCAATGACCCTTGCAGGTACAACTCAAAATATTCTGTGATTTAAATAAAATTATATGTGTGGATGTGGCAACAGAATGCAACTTGAAACTTGGAAACATTGTTCAAAATTTAATGTAAATGAGAAAGGTTTTGCAAACAAGCAAAATAGCAGAGGTGCAGAGATACTAAATTGAACACAGTAAAGTTATTTTTATTAGATATTTTTACTTATTCATCAAGTTTCCTACAAAAAAAGTGAGGTTAATGACCTGGGTATTTTTACCCCAAAGGCTATTCTGCAAGGAAACACATTTAGGGAGAGTATATGCAAGTATGTGAATTTCTGAAAGGCTTTGATGTTTCTGATCTATCCTATGTATAGATACATAGGATATGTATCTATACATACCTATGTATGTATGGTATACATAGGTATATGTATATATACCTATGTATATATAGGTATATACATACCTACTACCTTTATACTTTCTCTCTTTTCTAGAGAAAGTAGAAAGCATGTCTACTTTCCCTAGAATGAAGGAGATTCAGGGAAGAGCTCCAGTTTTTTCAGTAATTGGATTCACGAGTGCAGGTTCAGATGGGTTGTTGGTGGTAAGATAGGCAGCTAACATTAAATGTCAAATTATAATGAATATTGGATAGGAACAATGGACAGCAACAAGGATAGGAATATGCTGAAATTTGTACACTATATATTGGAATTAAAAGACTATTCAAAGTTGATGCTCCAGTGCTAATAATATATAGTACCTAACTCAGCATAAAATTTTGTTTCTTTCATGTCAAAAATTTAACTTTACCAATTAAACTAAAGATCTGCTACTGAGTAAAATATTGCATGTAGCAGTAAATATGGACAGAGAAACTTATAAAGCAAAAGGTATTACTGAAAGTATCAGGAACCAGAGGAAATACAAGGAAAAACGCAGAACATGTCAGGCTATTCACCTTCCTCAAGTTGTTTGCTAAATATATGGCATTTACCAGGGCAGAGTTATAAACACCAGTAAATTAGTCTCATGATCAATTAATTAGCTGTTTGCTGCATCAAAGCAAAAAATACTTCCCTTAAAGCTTTAGAGGACTTAAGAGACACTGGGAGAAAATTCTTTTGAAGGAGTGCAAAAAGAGAGCCTCTGGAAGAAGTTATTTGCATTTTTGTTTTTATTATTATTTTGAGGATGAAGAGACTACTGTTTCTGCCAAAACATGACTTGCTACAGATAGAAAAAAACTTTAATGCACTGCAAAAAGTATTTCTGATCACAGCAAAATAAATATTTCATGATTGACAAGAATCCCAGAAGGAAACACTTTCACGTTAATTATTTTTGTGGCTGATTTCAGGTTCTTACATGGTAAAAATTTTAACAGATATATTCTGATGCTATATTGCAGGATGAATTCTAAATTACTATTTAATTCCCTGTTCCGTTTCTTATCATTTGCATTCGTTCGATTGTAAGTTGAACCGAAGGCTATTTGTAGAAGTAATTGGGCCTGTTTTCACCAGTAGCAGACATGGGCTTGTCATTAGCAATGAAGTCTCTGCTCAAGATTAGTTTCTATGAAAACCACCACCAATATTACTGACATTAGTAGCTTCTTTAATTTTAAGCACGTGACTTTTATTGTCATTGCAAAAACAGATGAAATCTTTAAAATTCCATAAATCAGCTCCAAATTAAGCTACACTATACTGACTGTGTAATCGTTAGAGACAACACAGTGACAAATACATCAAGAATGCAAGCTATTAGCAAAAAAAAAAAGTCTACAGTAGAAACTATAAAACAACTGGAAAAATTCCTGGGATTTTTCACACACTAAGCCAAATTCTTTCCAAGCCTTGTTCGAACTATAAAAAAGTCCTGTTTCAACCTCTGAATAAAGGAATTTCAGAAGAGCTTCAAAACATTTTTTTTCTCTGCCAAAAGTTCTCTCCTAGGTTATTTAGGACCTTCCATATAAAATTAAGGTCTTTTTGATGCCTGAAAGAAATATGTAGTAGTTGTCTGCTTTCAAGATTTTTATGAGAGCAATTAGACAACAGCAAACCAGGAAAAGAGAAGAAAATACATTCCTTGGAATTTTATGGCAATTGTATGTGGCTCATGTTCAATATTGCAGTTTAAGAGAGCAAAGCACTAGAAAGATTGATCAGAAAACTTTTCTATTGAAACACACACGGGCATATCAACTGAGGAACGTTAAAGCCTTAAAACCCTTGACAAATACATTTAAAATGCTATCATGAAGCCACAAAAGAAAAAACTTTTCTTTCAATGGAAATTTGGTTCCATTCTTTCAGCAGCACATCTAAAAGCCAAAAACTAAGTACATACCCTACCAAGGTGTCACTTGTTCTCAAAAAACCTGAAGTGAAAAAAAAAATCTGAAAAGAAAGTACGTTCACAAAAGTGTGGATCGCAGGAGTTACTTTTGGAAATATAGAAGACTGATCAAACTTAATGTTCCTTTTCCCACTATCCCAAAAGGAGTTTCAGAATAAATTTTACCTACTCATTACTTAAATAAGACATTCAGAATTTGTGACAGATCTCAACACGCAAAGAAAAGAACAACTAAACATAAAAGTACACTTCCAATGAAAATGTAAGAAAAACACGACATTGAGCACATTCTCATTTGATTTTCCAAACAGAAAGTGTGGAATTCCAATAATTTACAGAAATAACTTAAGAATTTGATAAAATTTTTCAAGTGGCTTTATTCCTACATTACTCATATAACTGAGTACATACATGGCTTGCACAGCTGTTGATGCAGAAGGTGAAAAAGAGCTGCAGCTCAGGGAAAGACAATGAAGTTCTGCCAGATGTCTTGCCACAAGATTGCTACTTCTATTTATCCCTAAAGGATCTAAGATTTTTGTTAAAGCATCCCTTCTTAATCTGGTAAAAACACTAAGAAATAAAGAATATAATGTTCCGTTTTTTGCAGACAGTGTAAAAGAGGAGGAAAAAAACCATTTCCCAGAGTTTCTAAGAAGATTCTACTGCAGGTGTAGATCCATGGTCAGGGAGTAGAAATAGTACACCTAACTAAGAACAGTAAAATTCCTGATGAAAGCATAGCAAATCAAATCAGCAATTTAACCATTCGTCACATCAGGAGTGCATCAGATGTGATTTCTGCAGAACAGCTAAAGGCAAAAAACAAAAAGACATAGCAAATACAAAGATATAAGTGTACCTGAAACCCTTCTGACAGCCTGTATTGCTGACCATTTTACCAGGCTTAAATAAGGTCAACACATTTTCTTATCAAATCTCAGCAACATGTTTTGTCAAGATAAATGCCAGGTTAGGTTTGTCTTTATCCATAACTTCATCAAAGAATTGGCACAGTTTGGATAAGTCTTCATTAATATATTTCCTTGTAACTTAGGTAGTTTTTCATTCCCACTATATATCTCTCATTTTGTGAGGATAAATTCATAATGCAGTTGCATTATTTGATATCAGATAAACAGTACATATCTTCAATAACTTTATTCTTCATCATGCATCATACCAATTTTGGCACTAACCCAATTTCTTTACATGCAGATTAAAACAGTATTCTCCGCGTGGAAACATACATTAATGCAATCTGTCAGATGCTATCACATCTCTTTGCAAGTCTTACAAAAGTTTCATTTCTTCTCATAATACAAAATGCTTGACCACATTTTCTTTCAATAAAGTGAATACAGTCAATAAAACTCAGTCCAAGAATGCTACAGTTTCACTTGCTGGGTGCTCCTCATGGTTTTGCTTCTTTGAGAAACAAAACATGTGGTATGTAATGTGTACACATATAAACACACACATGTGTACATAGGTTTGCAAACACACTTCAGAAGTCTCTTGCATAAATGAGATATAGAATTAATATTATGAGAATCATAACTTAATAAATATATACACATAAATCTATCATTTAATAAACTCTCCATATTTTAATGGTCTACTTATTTTAATTCTAAATTATTGTGCTGGAATTTGATTTACTTGATATAATTATGAAAAACACAAAATAATTATTTACACTCCTATGAATATGAAAGGCAATTAAATATTCAAGCAAATAAGTGGCTTTAAGAATCTGAATACCTATTTTTTGTGATTTAGGTCACCATCAAGACCTCAGAAAGTCAGATCTTCAGAGCAAGATAGCTTCAGGACATGTAATTGTTTACTGAAGTATATTGTTCAAGGTATGGCAACATCTGAACAGACTAGACAATAACAGAAGACATCTGCTGAAAAGCTTAGAAGGCTTTTTCCTTAAAGTCTTCAAAAGCAAAGGTTACAAGCCTGGCAAATTTCACCCTGAATGAACAGACATAAATGCAACAGATTTGACAAAAAGGATGTTAACATTTACAGAAAGTCAGGATAGCGGACTTCCTTAGTTTTTATTCACTTCCTTGATTCAGCAAAGGGACAACTCACTTTCCATTGTTCTATGAGAAATATAGAAATAAAAATTAATTTAGACAGACTGTGTGCTTCTTGTAGTCCATAGTCATACCTCACATATTACCTCTGCTGGTAATTAATGTAACTATTTTATCACAGTGATTTAATAAATAGTTTAAATACCACCAGTCTTCTTATTTTAATTGCACTCAACTAGTTTACCAGGAACATTACATTGGAATTATTTATTCTTCATTTATACCAGACAGGGTAAGCTCTGAACTGGACTGAGGAATTAAACCAGTTCTGCATCAAACCCTACATTATTTTTCAAGCATTTTCAGAATGATTATGTGCATGTGCATGCATGCAGGCATACATGCACCTATTTAATAGAAGCTGGTTTTATATAATAAGACACCAAAGAATTTCCATAATACATCACAATGAACACCAAAATTAACTCTTGCCAGCATCAGAAAGCACATTTTCACAGGTAAACAATTACACACCTTTTCCCAGACATATATATATAGTGATTTCATTGGAATAATCACCTAACTGGCTATAGTTTGCATTAAACAAACAAAAAAAAAGAGTATTGATATATAATCCCTATTACCTCTTGTTTACACTCCTTTAGTTGCCAGTTTCAATGAGTACACTCAGAAAAAGTTTAGACCAAGACTGCTGCATTAGGGTAGACACAGCCCCAGGCACTGCTACTCATTATGTTGATCTAAGTCACAGTGTGCCTTAATAATGGCTTGGAAAATCCATCCCGTTTGAAGTGCACAACCTGAGGTTATATTTAACGGGATTCATTCTAATGTGCTCTGCCTCCAGTAGGTATTGGTTTTCTTAGGAGCTGGAGATTTTCACTAGGATAAAAATAGCACTGAAAAGGAACGAGAAGAGAATAAAATGACCTGGTCCATAAGAACGAAAGGCCTGTTATCACTTTTAAAAATTTCAGGGGCTTAGGACAGTCAGCTTAATGTCTTAGCAAAATAGGATGTGTTGCATATATCAGCATTTTCCAGAGTTCAGCTTTGGACCTGATATGAGATCCAGCCTAGAACAATTAAGCAGGATTCATTTAGGCAGTATTCTTATTCATCTTGAGCTATATTAGTTTTCTACAAATGCAAAAAATACTGCTACACACATGACATATGAAGACAAAACAGTGTTCTCCCTAAAGATACCCCGATTTCAAGTAAACCACTGAATATAACCACCATATTTTTTTTAATTGTATTGATTTTCTGCTTCTGTTTACAATCCTACCATGTTTCCTTTTCTGCCTACTCTTTAACATCCCATCTTCTTTAAATATCTTTGAGGTATATAATTGATGCAGGGTAGTTGTGGAGTGGCTGAAATCGCCGCGTTAACCCAAAAGCATCCCCTGCAAGGGATGCCCTGGGGGTGCAGCTCGGCACCTAGCAGGCCGACTTCTAGCACCCACACCGTTGGATGGCACTGAGACACA
>VZRR01000222.1:0-56643 GCA_013398015.1 Oreocharis arfaki
TTATTCCCTTACTCTTGTCTTGTCTCTGTTTTTTGAGTAGCCTAATAAGGCATCAACAGCAGGACCCCCGACACATCCCAAGACTCCAATGGTGTCTTATCCCTCCCAATAAAAGCCGTACCCACTGCTGGGACATTATGCAATAGCTGTCTATGCAATGTGCACAGAAAAGCAGCTGTCCTGCAACTCTTTATTCATTTTTTACCGTACCAAAGAAAGGGGGGAAAACCCAGCTTTCAAAAATGGCCTTTCAAAATTTATATACAGGAAAAAATTTCACTGGAGCTGCTCAAGAGCTAAACAAGTATCACACAGTAACCCCAACGGATGGGTTGCATTTTTCTTTCACTAGTCAACATAGAAAAACCTATTTCAGTTCACCCTGGCTGCTCAATCCTTCATTCTGCAGCAAATGAACAGGACTGGGTTTTAATCAATTCCTATTTGGACCTAATAGTTTCAGTCACACCGGGAAAATTTAATATAGAGCAAAACAGAAGTCAAGAGAAGCAACGACATCTCCAAAGAGCTATTTCCTCCTCTGTCAACAGCACTCAGCTGCTGACCCTTCTAAATATGAAAGGCTGAATGAAGGATAACAATTCCAGGGGAGATGCTCTAATTAGAGGTCAAAGATAACACAGACCTGATCAGTCTAGAATGAAAAAGGTTGTCTGGCATGTTTGGGTTCCCCAAGTTTGAAGCCTAAGTTTGCACAGGATTTCTGCTCTCTCTTATTATACAAAAAATAAAAGTGGCACAAGAAAATCACTCAGGTTAGCAGAAAGTTAAATGATGCAGAAAACCACAAATGCATGTGTTGGACAACAGATGGGAGCTTAGAGAAACTCAGCCCAGTCCCCCACACCACCTGGGAGATTTGCACACCCCTCAGGACCAGTTTATCACTTATCACTGGTTTGTCTCTCCTGCTGCACAGCTCCCACATTCCCCTCCCTACCTTCACTTTTACCTTCCTCCTTCCCCATCCCACGCCCTTCTCCTTCCACTTCCTTTTTACTCCAGTGACTTGATTAACTGGAGGGTGGTGGGTGTAATTCTGTGCTCATTCATCAGTCCAAACAGAGCACACATTTCTCTCCACTACTGTTCATCTTTGGAGAAGAGGCAGAGCACAATTAAAGGAGTAAGTCAGTAAGAATATTAAGAGATGCTGGTGTAGGTTTGGGAAGAGGAGCATAAAGCAAAATTTCCAAGTGCTCCCACCTTAATGCAGCTGGGCTAGACCATGGAAATCCCACAGGTCACAGAGAATACCCAGAGGACAATGCAGAACTGAGGTTCCATATGTTGCTTTCAAAAAATAATCCAAGTATTTTAGAGCCTTACCTGAAACATGTCTGTATCTTTATCATGAATATATTCCACTATAACTGTCTGGCTTCTGGATAACGTGAAGGAGATACTGTGGTGACCTTTCGAGCTGATTGCCTGGTGAATAAAAAAAAAAAAGAAGTCAATTACACAGAAAAATACTGTAATCAAATTCATTTTGCTACATAAACACCTTTGCTATGATCAGGAAAAGCAGTGTATCGTAACATGTTATTACAAGGTTGGGTAAACACATACAATAGGATTTTTTCTTGTTTGTTTTTCATGGAAACCCCCAAGCTGCACTTCTTTGTTTCTAGTTCAGAACTAACCCAATACTTATCATTTGTACAGTTCAGACTCCAAACACCTTTCTTCTCTGAAATTATATTTAGTTCCTAACCCTTGTACCAACAAGTACCCCAGCAAAGACTTGAAGTTGAGGAAGTTTGGGCTTGTTTTTTTAAAAAAAGTGAGCAATAGAACTGATTTCCAGGATTTCAGGGATATCGTTACTGTTAGGTAAATTTCTGGTTATATCAGAAAGAGCCCAGCAATTTTATGTAACTGGTGACAAAACCCAAACACTTTCAATGTGCTTTTCCTCATTAAAGGGTACTTTTTACTACCTGTCAAAGTAGACTGGTGTCTATAGATACGGATTTAGCATCAAAGAATAAATGGAATTTCAGTATTTAAAACAAGACAAGAGGACAGCTCCTGTTTTCTGCTTTGTCTTACCAAGATTGAGGGAAATGAGCTGAGAAACTGAAATCTATTGGCTAACAGGGAAATAGATGTAAATATAAAGGTCCATATAACCACACACACAATTCTGGAAGGTAATGACTGTTACTGCTCAGAAAACACTTTGCAGACACTTAAGCAATGAATTAATAAGTTAATTAAGGCTTTCTCCAGTTTTCAGCTAAGGGGATAATTTTCTCCAAGACGTTCTCTCACTTGTTCCATTCCTTCATTCTGCTTTTCACCTAAAGAATTCACAGATAGGGATGATTAAACTAAACAACTAAATATATTCTACTCATCTGCCTGCCATCCCTCACAGAAGCCTAAATTATGCCAAAGCTACATCAATTATTGAACAAACCATTAAAAATCCTTCTGAATGCTGGAGGTATTAAAAACATCTACGTGCATACTAAAATCCTACTAAGGGTTAGCAAGAGTATTTGACACAGAATTACTGAAAATACATAATGGAAGAATTGTTTTTTGCAAACCTCATGCATTTACACCAGAGACTACTTTTACAAGATGCCTCTTACTGGAAGCTCTAGCACCTGGTCTAGTGGAAAACATCCTTGCCAATGGCAGAGGGGTGGAACTGGATCAGCTTTAACGTCCCTTCCCACCAAACCATTCTAGGATTAGGCAAGAGGACCTTTCCCAGTACTTCTTTTCTGCAAAAAAAAGCCTTTAACTAAACTCGAAGACAAAGTCTAGGAGTTGTAACAGCTGAAATGTGATATAAACACACTTGGTGATCAGTGATAGGCAGATTCTGAATTTCCCAGGTTATTTATAGTGTTTTGTAGTAACCACTACAGGGGCACACAATATATTGCAAGAACAAATGGCACCAAGATGCAGTTTGGATGAAGTCACTAACACTCTGTGACCTGCCAGGACACTGAGCTCTTGTCTCTAAAGTTTTTCCTCTGTGCCTGTTTGACAACTAAGAAAGGGATCTCAAACCCTGGGCAGGTCTCAGGTGTTCCTAGGATATAAAACAAATAAAATGATCATCAGGGGACTCTCAGACTTTAAGTTTTAAACTTAATATTGCAATAATCAGTTCACATTCGTATTATCAGATATCATCATTTCAAACATCAGAAAGCACCAGCTTTCACAAATTAAATTTCATAGATTTCCACAAAACTCTGTAGCACCTGGAATAACAGGGGACAGACTTGTTAAAGTGACAGCCCTGTCAAACAGTTGTGCAGCTCCAGCCACTCTGTGCAGCACTGGACACCAGTGCCCAGGCAAAATTCCCAGGCAGGGATGTGTGCCCCAAGCTCATGCTCTTGTCAAGACAAGCCTCTGGATCACATGGAAGCTTTGGTGAGAACCCAAGCTGGAAGTTTTGAGGTCTGACGGAAAAAACACGGAGGGAAACACAAGGACTTCCTGAATTACTGAGTAAGGTCGTGCCCTACACCCACAGAGCTCAGGGCTTAGATATATTAATAATACAGACCAGGGTCAGTGTGTCCTCTGAAACTCCAGGGTAGGACATAATCTTCTTTTCTGTGCGTGCTCCTTTCCCCTCCCAACTTTTCTTCCCCATTTACTTCCCCCCCTCTTTGTTTTCCACTATTTATACCGAGTTATTTTCGGTGAAGAAACGCTACATTTCACTTCCTGGAACTGTGTAATCATTTTTTGGAAAAAGCCAAGAACATTATGAGAAATGTTTCAACTTGTGTGCTTTCAGAGCCTGCTCAGCACCAATAGTTGCTCCAATTCAAAGACACTTTACAGGCATTTTAAGTGCTGGTCTCAAAGCAATTGGCCACATCCAAGTTTAAAAAAAAACTTTTTAAAAAGTGACAAGTAACAGTATTCTAGAAACTGCACAGAACAGTGGAAATTAAAAGTCCTAATAAAACACTATTGTGAGTGGAATGCAGACACAGGCAAAATCATGAAGGATTTTGACTGGCTGAGGAACCAAAGAACCACGCTGCTCCAAGTCCCAAAAGAGTCTGGAGACTGACTGCACAAAGCTGGTTTGTAGCAACCAAAACAGTGAGTTTGCCTTTTTACTGCTTTTAGCATCCAAATTTCCTGACTGGTTTTTCTGTCAGCAGGATTCCCCCCATCAAAACCCCTTGATGCTGTCACATAATTGCCCTGGTGCAGCAAATGAAGTCGTGAGAAAAGCCCTGACTCCCACAAGAATTACAGCAGCTTCACAAGTTCCAGCAGATAAATTGAGAATTTCAGGCTGGACAACACAATGTCCACATTCCAGGCAGGAAACTGGACAAGGAAAAGCAAGAACCCGGCACTAAACTTTACCTTTGTCTCTTCACCTCCACCTCAAGGCTGCCAAGATCCAGCACAGCAATACTGCGTCTTTTCAAAGCTTTTTCTTGGAATACACTAAGCTTTTGAGTGAGTGGAATTCTAGAATCATTTTGGTTTTAAAACATATTTAAGATCATCAAATCCAACCATAAATCCCAGGGTAGAGGTTTCACCTGAGTGGTCATGGAAGAGAAATCTTCCCTCAGGCACTTCCAGCATTTTGGGCTCCTTTACTCTTCCCTGAGCTTACTTCGAGCAGTTTGTTCCCATTTTTCAGGTTCTTAAAAGTTTAATGAAAATTATCAATTGAACAGCAAAAAAAAAACCAACACTCTGAATTAGTTTCCAACAGATTTAAATGCTGGAAAAACCTCACCAACATCCACAGCCTGAGCTTACCACGCCAATCCAAACCAAGTGGCTCCAGGCTGGCCATAGCACATCCCACCTCCTGTCCATTCCAGCAGGAATGTTGGTGGGGAGATGGAGGCTGGGTGAATTCAGCTGCCTACACAAAAATTGGTTTTATACACTTTACTGTCTCGAGCTGCTGAGTTCAAGTGACTCCCTTTGGAGGAAACAGAGAGCAAAGTGCAGATGAACTGACAAAAACCCTGTGGAGGAATAGGGGGAACAAATAGCAGCAAGAGATTTTTCCACAGTAATTCCACTGCTAATCACTGTCCACAGTGGGGCTGAGGGATTTTTAAAAGTCCAAATGCCAAACAAAAGCAGTAAGGGAACTGTGAGGTGCCACATTCTACGTGACATGAAGGGACAGATTGCCCCAGCAGCTTTCCAAGACAGGGCTCATGTTTGCCCAGCAATCCATCCATCTCCATGGGGTTTTCCAGATGGAGGCTCCAAGCCTCACTGTATGTTGAGCCTGCTCTTAAGGTGAGCAGGAAGATTCCTCCCCATTGCCCAAGGCAAACCCCACAGTTCCTCCCACTACCTCAAGATTTGTATTCTGGTCATTTTGGGTCAAAACTGCCTGATTCTAACAGAGACTGAAAGGAGAAGGCCCAAGACCTCGCTCCCACAATAACACGGCCCAAGCAAATATTCTTTTTTATTATTATTTTTCATTTCTCTACTTTGCTAGCAGCTCAAGTTTCCAGTAATATCCTTCCTGCTGGCTGGAATTACACTTGGCCTTGGCTTTTCCCCTGCCTCCTTACACGCACTTTTTCATTCTTGCTCCTTTCTCTCCGTTTTGAGAACAAAACCTCGTTCCAGCACTTTGCCCACACAATCAAAGCAGCAGCTAAAGGCTACGACTTACAAATCTGTCAGGTCTCAGAGGAGCCAAGATCAAATAGAGATCAAACACAGTCTGCTTTCCCAGCAGCAACACTGCAACTCTGCCAGCCCCTGGAATATCTCAGTCCAGCTGAATTCTTCGCTCTCCACTCACTCCCCTGGAAAGGTGGATGCTATCAGTTTTATCACCATTTCAAGAAGTGAGAAAGCAGAACTCCCTCACCCCACATAAAATCACCTTGCAGATAAAGGGAGTAAGACTATATAAGGGTTATATTTAAAATCAGTGTTTCTTATTGCTCTGCTTTTTTAGCAGGGATACAGAAAAAGGAGAGAACAAAACTAAAACTTAACAAATCTTCAACAGATTATCCCCAAGAGCAGTAATGGCTCCTTAGTCAGAATTTCCACCTTTTCCTCCTACACTGAATTTACATCTGTCCTCAGCCAGATGTTCCCCATGTAGGATCATTTCCCGGTGTGCCACAGCAAACCCCTGCACTCTGACAGTGCTGCTCGCTCCCCTCAGTCACCTCCAGCCCCAGAGTTCAAGAACAGGTCAGGAGCTCACGGCATGATTACATCAACTTAACACTATTAAGTCAAACCTTCCGTGTCAGGAGCGTGTCAATGAACTACAGAAGCAGATCCCAAAATTCTCAGAGCCTTTAGGGCTGCTGCTTGCAAAGCTTGCAGGGAACAAGTCTAATCCACTTCTAGAAATAGAGATTTCATTGCTTCCTGCTGGCTTGCAAACCATGTTTCCAAGGGATGAAAAAAAATAAAATCTCTGCATTTGGAAATTCAAAATAAACCATTCCCTTGTGCCAGGTGAGCTCCCCAAAGATGGCAAGAGGGACTTGACATTATTACAGTCTCCAACTCTTGTGCACTATAGCAGAAATAAAAGCTAAAATCCATTAAGAAAGAGGCAGATGTCTCCCAGGAAGGGCTGCTTCATCAGAATAGGAGTTTTAGTTTAGTTAATTAGGTTGGATTAGGACAATAAAATGATTTATGGGAACACTTTTCTTTTTCTTTGTTGGTAGTCAAGCTGACCGACACCACAGTGACGTGTTTAAAATTAATGACAGCAGAGCCTTCATGAGTTAAATGCTTTCGGACTTGGCTGCCGGCCTTCCATTGCTTTTGTAAAAAGAGAACACAAGAAACACTCAGGGATGTCAGACAAAAGATCTTGCAACTTAAAAGGAAGCTTTAGCCAGCAAGGAAGGAAGCCTTCAAAAGCGAAGAACACATCCCATTTCCACTGGATTTTTGGACAGACCGACTGCCAGGGCCAGCAGACTTGGAGTTATCGTAAGAAAACGTAACAAAAGCTCATGAGCAGGAGCCACTGATATCTTACCCACATCAGAAAAGTGTGTCCACTTGGGTAGTTTCCCAGCAAATTAAGACAGATGCCAATTCATATAACATCAGCTAAAGACTGTTTGACTTTTACTCTGTCTCAAACCTAACAGTAATTGCCCAGAATTACTGCTTCTCTAACACTGCATTTCAATAAATTTACACTGACCTCTGCCTACTGATACAGCTATTACACACATACTGTCATTTTCCTACAGCCTTCTGCAAAGAAAGACACATCATTATGGAAACCTTATGGGTTTCATGTGCCTGAAGGAGAGTCTGAAATATCTGTACCAACCAGGATCACTGGCCCAGCTCTTTTAACTCTGCTTCCTGCACAGTGCCATACAAGCCCATTCTTCCACGGTTTCCCCATTCCTTACAAACATTACAACTGCAACAACATCTATGCAGTCATTTTTGAAATACCAATGGTAACACTTTGTCTGTCTCTAATACTTCAGCTGCCAATATTCTCTTGACAACTAAATGAGTGTTAGGAATCGGCCAAAAAAAAGACCAAGAGCCGGTAACTGCATGTAGGGAAAGAAATGTGCCACCATAAAGAAATTAAATTTTGTCACTTTGAAACGACCTACGTGTGGGACTGTCTGCAATCCCTGTCACAATGAACGAGCTGAAGCATGCAAACAGCAGGTCACCCATCCCACTTTAATTTACTGAATGCACATCACCCCCCAAAACTCAAGGCACATGGGCTCAGTGACTACACAAAGTCAGCACAGTGTGGTTTATCTACACTTCACGTTTTTATGGCTTTTGAAGCACTCCCAGGTTTGTTCTGTGCACCCTTTCCTGCTGAGGTTGGAGGGGGCAGAAGGGACAGCACATTTGTCTCGAGCACACATCAAAGCCATCTGCTCCAAGTGCACATGGGGGGTTGTGTGCTGCCACTCGAGCAATTCACCATTTATCAACTCAACAGGCAGATGTTAAACCATTTTCTCCATTTGCTGAATCTGTGTTGTTTTAAACAACCAGCCAATACCACACACAGCACCCTTGAGAGAGAGGCAGCATCAAAACGTGCCATTCCCTAATTCTCTGGTTGGGTACTGCAGCAAGGAAGGAGGCAGAAAGGTAAAAGCTTTCCTAGATAAGCCACTGTAAAGCTACATCAGGGATGATAAGACACGTGGTACTCTGCTTTTCCAGAGGAGAATGTAGAGTAGGCTACTCCTCAAACAAAAGTGAGAATTCAAAACGTCTTCAAAATGCACCAATGGGCATTGGCGAAATTGCACAGATTGAAGTTAGGGGTCTAAAGCATCATTTTTGCAGCCACTGACCAGACCAGAGTCCCACCTCATTCCTAGGACTCCTGACCAGCTCTGCAAGCCCAGCTGTTCCCTTTAATAAGTATAAGCAGCTCAAAGTAGACACCAGTTTATACCAACAGGCACCAACTTCTTGATGCAGCAGCTCAGAAGCTGCTTTGTAAATCACCAACTTTTGGTGGTTGTGAACCAACACTTTACAGAACCAACCTATGAATCATTTTCCTCCCAATTTCACATTTTCACTTTTCTAGCCCTTAGAATCTTTCTTCTCTCATTCCATTTCCTTCCATCCATGTGCAGTAACATTATATTACAAGATCTTTCATCCATCTTTGAAATCATCTGTATTTTTCCTTCTTTAGTCAGCTTGCTGAATTTCCTCCCCCCAAGCAGACCAGACCTAGAGATAGCCCAGAGGCATCACACAAAGCTGCAGCAGTGTCAGATCCATCAACTACCCAAAGCAGAAATCATCCTTCCCAAACTCCAGAATGCTCCTCTGCACACACTGGTGCATGCACATTGCTGTGACACTTCCTATCACAGCTGCACTGGAGCTGCCTGCTGGGAATCCTGTGTTGAGGACACATCTCATCTGCTCTGGAGTCTCAGGAGATATTTCTGTTTATCACTGTCCAGTGCAGAGTTTCATCTGTTTGATAGGAAACTTTAAGTGTTGTTGTATCACTGTCATGTGCATATTTCTGGAGGGTTTGCAGTTTTTTAAACTGGCAGTCAACAATCACTTCTCCATACTTTTAAAAAAAGTCCCACTACTTCTCATTTACTCCAGCAGGAATTCCCTTTTCACTGTCTCGACTGATCACTGCAGAGTATATGGAGATGCCCCCCTGTATTACAGGTTAGATTTCTATATTCCTGTCAATACAGATTACAACCAAATTAAGATAATTTCTTGGACACCAGTGAGACCTTCCCTGATCTGGAAAGCAAAACTTCTGACCCCAAAACTCCTGGCATTAATTCCCTAAGAGTAGGATTTCTCTGGGAAGACTGCAAGCCTATAGATTTAAACATGAAGGCATAAACATGATTTTGTCACTGCAGCTGGGTCACATCCCCAAAACTCTTGACACACCCACAAAAATATCAGTAATTAGAGAAGGATGCAACAGTGTTTGTAACTGAACATTCTGGTGCCAACAGTCTGCAATTCATTTATACATACCAGGAACAAAAGCAGCAGATGCCTGGCTACACTCATGTATTTGGGTATGCCAAGCACACAAAATAGCCACAAATTAGAATCCTTAACTAAAAGCCAGACAAAAAAAATATATAGTGATAAAGTCCCCTCAAGGGCTTCTATCAATACACAGACTGAAAGATTTGTACACTCGGCTCATCAGCAGTGAATGCTTCTGTGAATCAAAGCACCCCTGAGCACCAAGCTGTGCCTGCCTGCCAAAGGAGAGCATATAATAACACCAGGAGAAGCTGCAGATCCTTCCAAAGCTCCCAGAAACCATAAACTACACCTGACACAAGTCAGTTTTACATTAAGACAGCCAAAGACTCTCCAGACAGTTACCTTAACAGACCCATTAAGCAGCTGCACAAAACTCTCTCAAGAGGGAAAAAAAAAAAGCAAATTCCTCTTGCCAAAAAGCCATTCAGTGCTTCTAGAAAGCAGTTATATTTTATACAGCCCATCAAGGGACAGAAGCTGCTTTCTAGAAATCACACTATAGAATATTGTCCTGACAGAAGGCACTCTGACAGAACAAACCCAAAAGCAAGCAGGTTCTTCTTTTACTGGTCTGGGATTGCTACAGGAACTGCAACAAGTCATTGCAAAATGGACTTTGTGGCGATTTCCTCTGTGAAGACTTTCAATTTAAAAAAAAAAAAAATCTCATAGAATAGTTCAGCTGGTGCTTGAACCAAGTTGGGCTGACTTGACAGCAGCTCTTGGGAAAAGTATGTTAAGACCTTTTCAAACAGAGCATCCTTACTGCAAGATATTTTGGAGGCAGAAGGCACAAGACAGGTAAATCTGCAGGATCTGTCTCCTACAGGGATGAAAGGGATGATCTGACCTCTCAGTACACTAACACAAGTTAATAGCTCACATCTTGCATGTGGAAAAGTATCACTTCGGGTTTCTTTAGCCCTGCAAGTACCCAGTAAACAACAGTAATTCTAACCTTTCCAGTTCTCATTTATAAACATTACCAAGCATCTTCCTGCGCAAAGTTCAGAGCTCAAATTCCTTATACACAACTTAGTGTATTTAAACACACACACTCACACTCCGAACTGCGTTTAACCGAGCTACTTAAGTGATTTAAGTCAACAAGATAATACATTAAACAGCAGTCAGAACTAAATCCTGATTTACGTGCTGCACGGGAGTTAAAAAATCAGCTTGCTAACAAGGGGGAAGCAAGGAGCTTTCCTCACCACATGTGCAGTTGCCAAGCTCATTTGAAGACGGGACTGTAAACCCCTCTGGTGCTGTCTCTGAATCTGAGCAGAACTGAAAACCAGGCTGGCCCCAATTCCCAAACCTTTCTAAATTTTCCAAGGGCAAAAAAAAAAAAAGACCATTTCTGCAGCCAGGAGGTGTCATGCTGTGGGAGCATGTGGGACCCAGTCCCGCCTCTCCATCCTGCAAACTGAGAACGACACTGAGAAAGCAACAAGTGCAAGTCCCATTCTCAGGCACTCGCCACAACTGCACCAAAGCGCTTACAACCAAATTCAGGATTCCTTTATCTCAGAATGTTTTGTCCCTGGGTGTTACTGGAGAACTTTTACTGTCCAAGCTACCAGCCAGGTTCACAAAACACAGGCAACACCACTACAGGGAGGTTCAGCTGAAAGCCCCACGTTTAACTTCAGCATCTTTGTGTATTTACTGAGGGCAGTGTGGAATATGGGATAGGGGAAAATTTCAGTATCAACAGCACACTGCTGAGCAAAGCAAGCACAAAGGAACTGTCTGAGAGCACTTGAGCCAAAATACAGGTCATGTCTGCCACTGAACAGCTTTGATATCAGTGTGGAGCCAACGAGAACTTTTACAGGACAGTCCAACACAAACAGTCGCTGTAGTAAATGTGCCACATCCTCAGCCCCCATGCCCAGAGCAGAGGGCTCTACCTCACGGTTCATAAAATCATGGAATTGTTTAGTTATATTTCAAACCCCAGGGTGTGAAAGGGCGAGCACAGGGCAATTAACAGCCAGGAAAATCCAAGCCTGTAGACAGGCATTTGACAGAGCAGCCGCATCTGCTCCACTCCCATCAGATAAAGACCACCACAGCCCATTACTATTCTGAGTTGGTAGCAAAATCCCTCCCTTTATAGCTTTGGAATGGAATAAATTTAGCTTACTCTAGATTGTACTGAAGGATATTCTGCAGCCCAATTCCCAGTGTTCAGAGAAAGTAATTAGAGGATTAGTCGCCTCTATTGCTCTCCATTCCTGTTATTTTCATTGTGTTCTCAAATTCGAATCTTCTGTCATTTTTCAGTAAGATTGATACAGACAGAGGAGAGGGAGGGAAATTTATTTCCCTAAAATTTAAATCTATCATGCCAGCTTAAAAATTCAAGCCACAAAGATTCGCTTTAAAATTTATGATCCTGGAATTTGGGTTTAGCAGGCTGTACTAGATGCATCCACATCAGGAAATTACCACTTATCTTTCCTGCAGTTTATTAAAATTTAAAGCAAGCTTTACAGGCAACTTGCTTTCTATTCATATGTAATGTCAGATAAGAGAACAGCTCATCAGAAGCCCTGCACTTCACACAACATGATTTTACCACTGATATGACCTGCTTTGCCCCTCTCCAAAACAGGCTGTCTCACCCAGAAGCCAGGCAGAACTCCATCCCAACATGAACACTTTTTTTTCTAGGTGTACCTTTAGTAATAAAACCCAAATTGTCTGAACACACACACACAGACGAAAAGATTATTTGAAAAATAAAAAGGTAGAGCACAAGACTAGAGTTGCAGGAGCAAAATTAGGGGATATGTCACTATTTCTGTGAAAAATACAGACTAGTACCAGTGGTGGGTGGGATTTGGGGCTTTACATGGAATGAAACAAACACCAAGAACCAGTATTAAATAATTACACAATGCACTTAGCAGGCCCACAGTGTAAATAAGGCACAGTTTTAATTAGGGTTATGGAATATCCAATGCTTCCTAGGATAAAGCAGCCCACATTTATGTGGAGAACAGGCTTATGAAATTACATACAGCAAAAAGCACTTCAAGGACCTTTTTTTTCCCCCCACAGCATGCCTGGGTAGAAGTTCTTTACATAAAAGTTAATTGTGTTTCCCGGTATTAACTGATTTAAACCATGTTTTTAATTTGGTGTCTTAAACTATTTGATTTCTTAAATCAGTTGTTTAAGCCAGGTTTTAACAAGCAGGAAAATCTTTGCTGTGTTGATTCTTCTCCTGGCAGAGCTTTGAATCCCAGGCTCACACAATTAAGAGTGTTCAGCACACAGCACTATCAGGCTGCCCATAATAAAGATGATAAATGTGTTCAATATAATTGCCTAATTTCACAAAAATTCATGAATTTACACACATGTTTCTGAGAGCTTTAATAGCTGTATTTGACATGTTTCAAACCACTTCACCATCCACAACTTTACAAGTTTCCTGAGAGCAGGACTTGGAACAGCCATTACACATTTCATATACGGCTCAAGAGATCACTGCTTCCTTACCCATCATTTTTAGGCTGGAGATAAGAAGCAAAAAGTTTCCCTTCTGCAACCCTCTGCCAAAAACCTCATTTTGACTTTCCAGAGAGCTGCCCCACAAATCCCAGAATCATCCAAATCATTTCCACTGTCCCTTTCCTCTGCACCCACCTGTATCTCTGAACTTACCTGCTCTTTACATTCTCTTGACCAAATATCTACTGACAGTTGTCACACAATTTGGAAAACATATATTTTATATATATATAAAATTAAAAACATTGAAATCACATGGCACTGAGTGGAATGCTAGCCAAATTCCTGTGCACTTTTGGAATACCTGGATGGTATCCAGAGGAAACCCCAAGACACTGAAGGCAGCTGTGGGTGAGGGAATTAAGAAGCAGCTCCAGCGAATCCTTGGAGCAAACACTGCCTACAAATAAATTATCAAACCATCTAATGCAGGCAGTAGCAAAACCATGAGTAGTCTTTTTTTTAAATAAACAGCAGTGGCTGTGAAGATCAAATTGCAAGAACTCTGCCACCACTCTGCTGAGCTAAGAGAGTAATTTAAGAATAGCAAATGTGGGAATTTGCACTGAAATCAATTGATTCTTTCACAAGGTATGAACTGTAAAGCTACGAAACCCAGCAGGAAGCCTAATTAAAGACAACAGATGAAAATGGCAATCCAGATCAAATGCCAGATTAAAAAAAAAATAATTAAGAGCTTACATATTTTTAGAGCAAATATAATAAATGGAAATCCAAAAAGATAATCTCTTCAAAGTCAATACAAATGAAGAGTATATTCAAATTCACATTTAATATAATTATAACTGAAAAAAAAACTTGCCCATCTTTCTAACAACCACCCTACAAGCTGGTACAGATTGACTGATCCTTAAAAACAAGAACTTAATAAATAGCACAGCAGTGATGAAGAAATGCAGACCACAGAGTGCAGTGCCAACACAAAAATTCTTCTTACGTACAAATTGTACACAAATAGTTGGCTTCACTTAAAGAATTCCTTTCAGAAAACTGCAGCAGAACCTCTCTCGAGTTCTATAAACACGGGGGGAAAAGTTGGAGTGTCTCAATAACTGAATGCACTCCCCACTGGCACCATGACTTTCAACCACCTCCCTTCTCAGTATATCTTGTCCTACCAAAACATTCATTTTTGCACTGATCCTCCAGGGTTTTATTAAATCTCTGGGATAATGACATGTATTCTTTAACAAGCAAGGTAATACGCAGAAAATGCTTCACACCTAAAAGGTGTTTTATTCAGCTACATTAACCCATCCTGCTCTCTCAACCTCTACTATTATTATTAATACAGCTATTACATGTAATAAGTAATTCAGAACACCTTTTAGCACAGTATCTCATTTTGACCTTTTCGTTTCTGTACGTGGCAACTGATGTAAAATTATTTCCACTCAAGAGATTTGCCCTCTTACTGTTAAGTCAGGTCAGGGAGAGGGGATAGCAGGGATTTAAAATGATGGCTTGGAAGCCGTAAACTGAAATTTGTGGTTGATTATAAACTACATTTTATACTTCATAGAGCACCATTCCAAATTTACAATTCCCCAGACAAAATGCATAAACTCGAGTTTGAGGCTTTTTGGTGCTGGATTCTGTTGTTGAGCCTCTGTAAGAGTAGCAGCTAATCCCTTAAATCTCACATGTGCTTCGCTTAATGAAGCACCAGGAACAAAAGGCCCCAAGAGCTGCGAGGGTTTCCCTGCATCCATCAAGGCCCGGGGCTCTCTTCCCTGCACCCTGATGTCTCTGCAGACAGAGCTGGAGCTACAAATCACATATGGGCTGTAAAGATGGTATCTTCCTTTAATCTTCCCAGACTAATGCTTCCCAGGTTTCATTTTTTCCCCCACATTAGGGACACAGAGACTCTCCTCTCACTAGAAGCACCATCATTTTCTACACCTAAAGGGGAAAAAAAAAAAATAAAGGCTCCATTTTGGCATTTTCTCACAAACAGCCCTAATTTGTTTTCAAATTTTTGGTTTTCAACAGCCATCACCTTCCCATTCCACACACTGCACGCAGTGACTGCTATGACACACAGGAACATTTTCCATCACTTTCAAAACCCTGCAGTTACTGGGATACAACTCGCCTCACCCATCACCCAGACTCTAAAGAAAACAGTGAACACCTGATTCGGAATAACCAAATACTTCTGCACATTTAGTGATTTCTCCAAAAGAGCACAAAGAAGTTATAATTTAGATTTTTAAACTCTGAATTCCTTAATCAGGTTAAATTTTCCCCATACCAGCAATTTTCCAAAGTTATCCTGTTCTCCCCCATATTGGTTTAAGTGCACCACATCTGGCTAAAATGTCAATCTGCATCATGCTAATGTGATTTCACCAATGAAGTGTAAATACACTAAATTAAAAGCAAACCAGACTTCTTCAAAGAAATCAGTTTTCATGCAGCAGCAAGTGAAAACTTCTAGGCAGTTGCTGGAGTTCAGAAGCAAATTCATGAGGCACGTTCTGCCAGGGTTTCTTGGGTAGTTGTGGTGAGTAACTTGTGGAATAGCTCATTTAAGCTGCCAGTTCTCATTTGCTGCTCTACCAGGCAGAGTTTCTCCACTCCCTCCTTCAAATCAGTTTTGCTACCCCCGTTTGAATCCTCTCCAATATTTCAGAATCCTTCTGAACACTTGACAGCAGATCTGCACAGTATTGGATAACGCAGCCTCGTCAACACAGACTGCTCAATTCCACAATTCCCTGCTCATCCCAGGCCAGAAATCCATTACATTTTTATCAGCTGGAGACAACTCTGGTTTCCAGGGCACTATCCCTGTTGCAATAGTTATAGGCCCTACTGAAATTCTCCAAATATTTCACTTTGCTAGTATTTTGGTTTTAGTTAATTGTAACTAATGTGGTTTTTTAAAAAGCCATCCAGACAACTCCACGCAGCAGTTTCATTGTATTTACCCTTCTGACACTTGAACTGCTACCAATTTCGTCAAATCAAATTTATGGGGTTTGGTTTTGGGGGTTTTCTCAGTTATTTTTCAAAGTTTTCTTTTGTGTGATGCACTTAATACTGGAAAATTGGTTACTACTATGGAATCCCATTAGCAACCAGCTCGGGAATTTCAATTTCACAAATAACTTACCGCGATTCAAATTAATTAATAGCCAGCTGATAACGGTGAAGATAGCATCACCTAAAGCTCCTTTCCATTGCTCTCTTTCTGACTTTCCATACCAGTGCTCAGCAGCACCGTATTCCCACCCTGCACACGGATCTGGCCCCTCGTTATCCCTTTCCAGCTCTTAGCGGACCATTAAAGCTCTTCAGGAATTCCCCACTGCTCTCACTCCAGCAATCAATTACCAAGCCAGCGGGTGCTCTCGCCCGCTCTCTTTAGCCACTCAGGATCCTTGGGAACACACTCATTTAGAAAATGGTATTTCTAGGAAGTCCTCAATAAAGCAGGACTCGCCTTGTAACCCTGCAGTGAACAGACACCTGCTGTCCTGCTGCTTTCCCCAAACACAGGGGGAAAAAATGTGCGCAGAGGGATGAAAAGGAGGCGGAGAGGTGCTGTGCAAGCCTCGCCGTGCCCACCTCTCCTTGGGGAAAGGCACAGCCAGGCTCCCTCCTGCTCCCAGCAAACCCAGAGAACGCCTCATTACAGAAAAGAGATCCAACCCAACCCAAATGGATGAGGAACTGATCGTGGCATTTACGACCCCTCCTTCAGGAACATGAGGGTAAATAGTTTAGAACGCCAATTCCTCCTTACTGCTTCCTCATGCACTTCCTCCAAGTGTCTTTTATTACACCAACATCTCGTTTATACTCAGCAAGTCACAGAAATGTCAGATTCCTTACATTATTATGTAGGCAAGCAAGCAATTCCCGGGACTAGAACCTCCTAAGGGAGTTTCTCACAGTTGCTGCTTACCACACTCACCACAGACTGTTCACCTGGGTGCTCCACCTTGTCTTCAACCCCAGGGACAAATCCAACCTGCAGAGTGTTGGGCTCATCCTTCATATAATCCATCTTCCACTGAAATGCAACAAAATAATGCACAAAACCAGAGCATTTAATTCTCACTGGTCTTGGTACGTTTTTTCCCCTTCTTCTCCTTGCTGAGAGCATCTGAGAAAGCCAGGATTTGCATCCTGCCAAATCTATATATTGGCATGCTCTCTTTTAAGTAAAATATTTTGAATGGACCTCTCCACATCACCACTATTTCTAAAAATAAATATTGAACAATAGCTAATGCTCACTTTCCAGGCACAGAGCACTGTTAATTGCGGGTAGCTACTTAAGTACATTCCTTTTAAAATATTATAGACATTCCCTTAACAAGGAGTTGTAAATGCATGAATAAACTATTCAGTTCCCCTGACTTACGCTCAATACTTAAATGCTGGCAAAGATATCACTACAAAAAAAGAACTATGTCCTACTAAAACACATAAACAAAAAAAAAAAAAAAAAAAAGAGCATTTATTTGTTAAAAAACATTATTTAAAGTGTCTTGAAATACCAGGTGCCCAACTGAGACAATCTTATGCAGCGGAAAGTATAAATACAACCATTTTTGTGAACGTAACCAAATATATCTTCATTACAGTCTTGTGCTGCCACTCAAGCCTCAGCTTTGAAAGCTTAAATCGTCAAATTAAAGGAGGTTTAAGTGTTATGAAAAGACAAAGCACTACCTGAAGAAGGAAATGTTACTATGAAGTGTAACTAACAGTCTGGAGGGTCTGAAGTATGAAGTACTTGCCCTCGGGGTCGGATCAGCAAATCTAAAACTTCATGAAAGCCTGCTTAAACCCACACTAGTCCATCATGAAATTGTTGTTAGAGCGTGAGGCTTTAAGAGCTAGAGCATTACGTGCCTGTCAAATTACATTAAGCAATATCAGAAATAGAGCAGTTTAAAGCCGTTTTGGGGCTGGAAGTGCCTCTGTCTGGCTGATAGCACTGCAGGAGCTGATGCAGCAGAACTGTCGATACTTTTGCCACACCGCTATCAAACAAGTCGGTTCCAGTAATACAAAGTCTGTCTGAACTCGCACAGATCCTCCTGCTACTACAACAATGGCAAAAAAAAAGAACACAAGAAAACAAAAAAAAAAACACCAAACCCCCAGTTAAATGTTCCATCAGCAGGGATGAAATACTACACAGACAGAGAAAAATAATAATTTGTTGTGTCTGTTGAATCCTGAACTTCACCTTGCCAGGTGAGAGGCTGTAATGAAGCCCCACGGGAGTACAAAGACAGAGGTAATTGCAGCTTCGTCTCACTGCACATCAACCTGACTAACTTCTGTTAAGAAGTTCGCACACCATTCCACAAATGAATTCGAGATTTTTATTTTTAGTGAAAAAACAAACAAAAAAACCCACCCGGCACTTATGGGGAAGGCATTCAGAAAAGAACGAGGCGCTGGAGTTGTAAGAACAAAAGGCAGACATTCCTCCTGGAGGAAAAAAAAGCTGAGTTGTTACTGAGAGGCTTTCTCCAGTGCAAACACTCCAGGAGAAAGGAGCTGAAATTCTGTCCCGACCTGGAAAGATTCATTTTATTTGTGACACTAGGAGGTGACACGTCAGTGTTGTGTTGCCAGACAGGCAGATCCATGACTGACACTTTCTGCTCAGACCGGCTTCCAAGGAAAACAATAATAATAGTTTTGAGGAAACGAGAGCTATGAAAGAACAGCGTGTATCCTACATTTTCCCCTTCAGTAGCAAAAGGCCTCAGTACCAAGGAAAATCTCAAGACAGCAAAGAGTTTGAAGTGTAACGTGTAATTTTTAGTGCTTGTCTCTGTGCATTTCACCTAGCAAAGCAGGAAAAGTACTGATTTTCAGTAAAGCTGAAAGAGGTGATCTAGTGTAACTAATATTGTAATTACAGAATCACGTCTCTTAGGCCAGGATTCCCCTTCACAGAAACATAAGCAAACAGCAATGCAACAAAATCCCACCATTTCCTGCTTTACAAAGTTAAGATCTGTTTATTTATGAGGATTCAAACCTAGGAGTCAGTCAAGATTTTAGGACCTAAACCAGAACCATCAGGGCTCTGAACTACTTTCATGAACACAGGCACTCAAAACATATGATGAAGAGATGAATTCATAGTTCTGTATTTGAGATTATTAAAAATCTTTTCTGGATCTAACGTTATATGGAATATTCCGTCAATACACCCCCTCCATTCTGCTGCTGCACTGCCACAATTTGTGTGCAGACACCAGCAAAGAAACTCGCTATGGCAAAAACAAGGTTCTCATTTTGCCAGCTCAAGAGAGAAGAAATAAAAATCAAAATATTATCAATATGGAGTGATAGATCAACACAGTGGAAGTGTGATTGTTAGGAATGAAAACTGGGACACATCAAATCTCACAATTCCTGAGCACACTGGGCTATTTTTACTTTATGTGTATTCCAGCAGGAGCAAGGCTCTACACCAGTAGTGAGTGCTAAGCACAGTGCATACATGTTTTATATATTAAATGCAAAATGAGAAGGAAAATTCTCTTTTAAAGCCCCATGAGTACAGTTTTAACATTTTTCTTTCCAAAAAGAAAATGTTCAGCAATGTTTTCCTAAAAAGCTCAAAGGCATCTCACTGACAGGCCAACCAGAAAAAGCAAAAACCAACATCTAGACTCCTGGTGTCCCTCGCTTCCCAGGGACAAAAGAGCAAAGGAGAGGAGCAGCACAAGACAGGTCAGTGGCAGGAGATGAGAGAGGGGAGGTTTGATGGGAAGGAAAATAACAGCAGGACTTTAATCCAGTCTTTCAAACCAATTCATGAAACGCCCACTTCTGTACACTCTGTATTATGTCTGCTTTTATAAGGTGCACAGGAGGTGATGCATAAGGGGAAGAAGACAAAGCACAAGCTTCTGTATCAGCTTATTTCCACATTAAATGTCATCCTCTCATACAAAGTTCACACCTCACATCCGTCCACAACTGTATCACAGCCAGATTCTGTATGTCAATTATCAAACAGTTCAATCCAACCCCTTCGGCCCCAGTTTTTGATGCTTTAAACTCCTGGCAAAATTAGGAACTAAGTCCCAGCCCAACAACTTTGCAGCAAGAACACCACATCAGAGAGAGAGTCTCACTGTCTACACAGACAACCAACCCATCTGATCTGCCACTTGACACAGAGACACAACCTGCCTCAGACAGGTATCAATTTTAGTTTCTGCCAAAAGCACTTTGATATAACCACAATCCGTATTTTCAAGGCAAGGTGTTTTCCCCCAATGTGAAGCAAAACACAGTATAAGAAACTATTAATAGAGAACTAGTACAGCAAGGCAGAATCAGAAATTAGATTAATACAGTACTGATGATGCCAAAACATTCAGCACATTCTTGGCCTTTCCACTTTGCATGCAATTTCTTGCTGTTGACAAAGTTATCTCAGCGAATTCCAAAGGTGAATCTTATTCCACTTCAAGTCTCCACGAGCCTACATGAAAAAGCATTCAACCATCATCATACTGGCTATAGTTAGCAGGCACTAAATAAATAGATTGAAAAGCAGGGAATGCTTCATGAGAAAGGATTATAACTGTAAATTACATTCCCCCTCCCCAATAGTTTGTATGTGCTCTTTAACACTACTCATCTATTTCAGTAATAACACGAACAAGGTACCTAGATCAATGCATAAACAAACAAAAAAAGGAGAACAAAAATAAAGAAAGCACATAAGCAGCAAACCATCATGGCAAGTCAATGTGCAGGCTTTGGCCAGTCTGATGAGACTGTGAGTACGTAATATTTGAATGAGAAGAGTTTCTGTTTTAAAGAAATCTACTTTTATCTTCACTGTTCTTCAAATGCACATTGATACACAACAGGAAAAAAAGTTATCTAAGTGACAATGAAGAGACATTATGTACCTGTAACAAGTGTCCTAAGTGCTCTCTCCTTCCTGTTCATCAAGCCTGAGAAACACAAGACTCAGATAATCCTGGAACACTGGACAGGCTGATTAGATATAATCTGTGATTTATGAACTTTTACTGGTGCTAACAACACTTTTCACAAGGAGGCAAGTGAAAGCTGGGAAAGTACTGCTAAAAGCCTATGCACTGTTTATGCACAATTAACAAACGATTCTGGGTATGACATTTCCTTGAAGACAACTTCCTTGACTTCAAAACAAAGTATCCGAATCTTGGCAGGAGTACAGAAAATGACTCTGCAGACACTCAAGGTTTTGGCAGAAAAATGACTGAAGGACAATGGATTACACGAGGCTCCCAAAATGTCAAACATCCCACGTACACAAACTGGCTCGAGTTCCTTCTGCAGTGACCTTCAGCCAGGGTTGTATCAGCAACTAAGATACCAACATCGGTATGACCTTCTGGACACATCTGACTGAGCGGAGCCTTGACCAAATCCGTGTGCTCGAAACCAGCACGTGCTGCACAGCTGAGCCAGCCCTCAGAGCCCACTGCCCCTGCACAGCCCAAACCTGCCCAGCCAGGCCTTCAGCATCCTCCCACACAGAGCAAATGTTCCAACACAGGCTCCAGGACCCTGGCACTCCTTCCTCCACGAGCTGCTGGCACAGCTGGGCTGCCCAAGGGAAGGGCTGTCTCCACTGCATCCACCTCGAGCACTGCTGTGGGGTTTTACCTAGGGCAAAGTGCCTTATTCAGAACAAATCCAGGCAGGACTGTTACCTTTGCAGCGAGACTCTTTGGGCATCAGAGATCATCCAATTCACGTTACTGCTCCACCACGAGTGCTGCAGCCAAGCAAACACTGGAACAGAATGGATTACAGCTCCATGGAAGCTGTAGCATCCATTTGTTGAGGCAACTATCACCTCCCAGCCTTTGCACAGCCCCCAATCCAACCTGAGGTAGAAGCATCAGCTGTTAAATTTCAAAATCTTCTCCTTTTCCCAGATGTGTCTGAAGCCATCGAAGCCTTTGACTGAGGAAGGCGCCTCCATACTCCTGTTTCAAAGTGGTTTAGTGTTTTTAAGGCTAATTGAGGTAACTCACTGCCACCAAGTAAAAATCAATTACTACTTCAGCCTGGAAAAACCTCAGTGCATTCATACTGCCACACAGTGCTCCCCCTTGTCATGCTGTATTTGGTATGCACATACAGATTTTTATTTACCATTACAGCTAAATTTTAATCAGAGGATTTTCTACACAGAATTTTCTCAGGAGTCAGAGAAAAATCAGAGCCCTACCTCTACATTCAGCAAGTACATCTTCACCCGGAGATGGAAAAGCGGTTCCTCAGTAAGAGCCCTGTTTTTACATGCATCCCATAATGGCACAGTGATACTCCCAACCCCAGCAGTATTTGCTACTACAGTGCAAAGATACCAAGAGAAAACATTAAATAACAAAGATATTTTTAACCAAGGAAACGAGAGTTAGAGAGTTAGTTCCCAGTAACAGGCAAGATCATAACACAGGGATATTTTAAGACATTCGGCATGGGCTGTCTCTTGCACAAAACTGCAAACATTTTGTTTTGACTTAAGCAGTTTATTTATTACACTCAAGTAGCAACAGAGTCAATTTTTGTGACAAAACACCAAACAAAGATTTGAGAAAGCTTTGAGGGGGAGGGATGAGTTCGGGAGAACACTTTATGTGCTTTTATAAGTTTTGCAATCCAGCTTTCCAAGGCCAGCTTTTCTTTGGGAACAAACTGGGAGCAGCTGCCCATGCTGAAGCAAGGTCAGCTTTGTCCCTCCCTGCCTCCCACCTGGACCACCAAGGCACTGCCTCATTGCTGACCTTCAGCAGTGGAAGATTCTTTGGTGGGCTGAAGAAGGGAGAGGTATGGAAAACCAAATGCTAATATAGAGATAATAGGGAGAAGGAAAAATTTCTGCATGTTTTGCACAGTAGCCTATTGCCCAAAGTTTACAATGGTAATTAAGGAAGGCTACAAGTCAAAAGTAACCCACAAAGCTCCCCCAGAGTTTCTTTCAGGCCCCCTTCCAGCTTTTGTGCATTTGCTCTCACTGTCCCATTCAACCTTCCCCCAAATCTTGGTAGGAAATTCAGAACTAGTAATGCCTGTATATATAAAGCACAGTGCCCCAAAGGAGCAAACTGCAGACATCAGCCCATAACTGCTGAAGGGGTTTTTGATCATTCACACAATTTGTTTTGCATTTATGCAGTACAGAAGTTTTGCTTTAATAACACTCACAAGCTCTCTAAAAACCTCGAGCACAAAAAAGCACCTCTGCCTCACCTTCTCTCAACCATATGATCTCTTTAATTACCTCTTCTGGAATTCTGGACTTAGGAGCAGGGCTGTATGTTAACCAGATGCACAGCCAAAATACTGTGAAGACAAGAGCTTCAAAGAGAGAGAGGTTGGTTGGTATCTGTGTGATCAGCTTAGGTCCACCCAAGCAGCCAGGCACATTTTCAGGTGGCTTCTACACAGCTGGGAGAAGTTCACCAAACTTTTGGCAGAGATGGGGAGCTGCTGGTCCTACAAATTTAGTTGTTTCAATATGAGAAGATAACCCAATTCGTTCAAGAGTGCACAAACCTTATAAAAACAGGGGAGAGAGAAGATGGAATAACCTCATTCAGCTGAAATAAAGTTCAGCAACAGCACTGTTAGAAGAGAATTGTCTGGGGAAGGGAACAGAAGCCCTAATCCTCAGAGGCTGTGACCCACTACCCAAAGAACAGCTTCCACTGAATTTTCCAAAGAGCTGGAGAACAAGCAAGCTGCTACAGGTTCAGAAACTCCCTGATCATCCAGGGTGTAAATGTGTATGCTCTGGTCTCACAAAATCCTGATTTTTCAGAGGTCATCTGATACTACAAAACAAAGCATCTCTTCAGTTAAACTTCTCTGGGATTTGAGGTTAGCAATAAAACCCAGAAATTTGCATTGCTGTAGTGCAAGTATAAAATGTGGTTTAACTCACCAGGGAAGTTCCATATTCTTTTCAGATTCCCCTGCTCAAGAACACCCCTAACCAATGCTGATCAGAACTGCTTTAGACACAAGAGTTTTCCAAGCTGCAAACTGGGAGTGCTTTGTCATCTAAGCCTTCGATCACTTGTGAAGTCTGGGAGGAGAAACAGACTTGTGCAGCTACAGGCCCTGGAACCAGAGTTTCTTTGGCCACATGAGATTCATAAAAGACAACTAAATACATAGAAATCAAACCTGTAACTTGCTTCCCCTTTTCTTATCCTGGATTAGGGCAAAAGAGAAAGAAGAGTGTCTCTCAGTATCTTAAACTTACAAAACAGGAGAGGTTCCCAGGAAAATCTCTGGGCCCAGAAAAGTGGCAATTGTTGTCAACATCCAAGGCTGGGAGTGCAACACTTCAGGATGACCCCAGTCAGACAAATCACTGTTCAGACACTGGCCTTGCTCTCAGTGAAATGCCAGGCCACAGTCCCCAGAGCGAGGGCTCCCAGGGAACGCGCAATCCTGAGCTCAGTGCACCAAGTCCGGAGTTTTTCCAGTGGACAGGGAGTGTTACCCCTCCCTGCTTGCTGGTATCAAAAAGCAGAAAAGAAAGCATCCATCATTCCCTGGCTGTGGTGAACTCAGGGTAAGAGAGATCTCTTAGAGCTGGAGGAATACAGAGCACTGAACAACAGAGCGAGCTGGCAGTGCCGGGCCTTTAACGAGCTTCCTCGAGTCAAAGCGATAGGCATCTGCTGCTACTGAAATTAGAAGGCCAAAGTACAGATTACCACAAGCATTATCTCACAGCAGGCATCTGCAGAGCCCAGAACTTCCTGAAGTACCGGCAGAATCACTGTGGACAAGAGGCATGCAGAATTTCAAGGCAAGTCTGTACATAACACACTCAGACTGACACAGAGGTCACCTCAGTACAAGCTCTGATGTAGGTCCACCGGCTGGATTCGTTTGTTTTCATGGAAGGACACCTCATGGGTGATCAAAAAAAAATAATAATAATGACCTTGTAGAAGCAAAGCCACAGTGTAAAGGAATTCTGAATTGCTTTATGACTGCCAGAGAATTTCTGCACGCAGAGCTGAGGAACTTGGAGCATCCAGCAAGTGAAGCATCACCATGAGCACTTTGCTGGGGATACATCCCTTCAGAAGAGATTATCAGGATAAAGTCCTCCCTGTTTTCTCCTAAAATATTTGTGAGGTCTTTGGTGCTGAATAGGAGCAAACCAGCAGGATCTCAAAACAAAGTTAATCTACATCTAAAAGAAAGCATAAACATGTCTCAGAAAAGAGACCTACAGAGTGGAAAGAAGAATCTTCGAATGTCACAAGAGAGTCACCCCTCTTAGTTCTTCTCTTGGCAAACAGATAACATTACTCATTTTACAGATGGAGTCATAAGAGACTCCCAAAAAGAGAAATATTTACATTTTATTCTTTCCATCAACAAAATCTCTAAGCACTCTGGAAAACAAATGTTTTCTAATTTGTAAAACAGGAATGGCAGCTGTTTGTTTCTTTGAGAAGTTACTGTTGGCCCATGATGCTTCGATTGCTCTCTGTGTTTTCATAATTATTACCCCTCTCAACAAAGCCTTGGAGCAGAGAAGTCTCATCTCCTCTTTGATGCAGTTCCAACTCCCCTGTTCCAGGAGAGCAATTCCGTACTGCTCTGACTGAGCACACACTACCTGACTTTTCCAAAACACAATGTTCCATCCATGTAAGACAATTTCGTTTGGACATTAGTTTGAGATAACAGGAAAAGAATATCCATCAGCAGCTGCATGTTCCCCTTGTCATGGCATTTTCTTTTGAGCACGAAACAACCCATACAGAGAAGAGGAATTCCTGTAGTACAGATGCTGCCAGTCCCAGGCTCTGATAGTTGCATACAAACCCCTGCAGTCATCAAGCTGTTCCCAACTGTGCTCCAGCACAGAACACCTGGAACCCCCCAGCAGATCCCTATCACTTTAACACTCTTTTAAAGAGAGCCTCCCTCAGCAATGGCAACTTGCAGGGTGAGTTATCCCCGACAAGTTCCAAAGGCAGTAGCACCACACAGACAGAAACAGCACACTCAGGCCACGTGGCTTCATTTGATCCAAAACCAGCCTGGGGAGTTTCCCTGACTTTTAGGAAGCTAAGAGCAGCCCAGCTCCCAGGAGACAGGCACTTCTAAGACCAGATCCATTCCAGCCAATTGAGAGTCCAAACAGAATAAATATGGAACAGGACAGAGCTTCACCACTACAGGTCCAAAATTTCCACTCTAAATTCTGGGGAACGGTGGGGAAGAATGCAGGGACCAGTCAAACTGGAACAAGACAGTTTTAAACAAGTCATGCTACATTAAGCCCAAGCTGTGAAATTTTCATCTTCCAGTGAAACAAGTGGCTCTGCCATCTCCAGTACAAATCCTACTCATCGCTTCTCCCGCGGCACAAAGAATCGAGGACATTCCGTGATGGGCAGCAAGATTTGCAGTGTCTGACCTTACACTGCAGCATTTAAACCTCAGCTGAGATGCAGCCTCTCCTTTCCCTGCTTCTGCATTATCACAAGCCCAAGCCCCCCCCCAGGTGATTTCTGACATGGCCAAGGAAGCTGCAAAGTGACAGATCCTGCACAGCAGTGGCTCCACAGCCTGGCTCCCTGCGGGAAGCCAAGGGGAAGCGTACGGGGAAATGAAATGTTCCCAAGTTTCTTGACACCAGCCCTGGTGATCACTGCATCCTGCTCTGCTTTCAAAGGGCACCACATTCAAGTAGAATCTGCTCTGAAATATTGATTTAGAGCAGATGTAGTTAAAAGAGAGTTTACAAGGAAAGCATTTTTTGATCTTTTTTTTATGCTCTGAAGGGAGAGCATGAAAACAAAAAGCAACGTTAAGTCATAAAAAAATAATTGTTGTAGACCTCAGCAATTTTTAATTCCCCTTCCTTCACTAAACATCTGGGTTTTGTTAGAAAACACTATAAAATGATTTTCCAAAACCTTTGACACGCATTGAGCAGTCAATAAGACCCAAAAGCTCAGGAGGGAGGGCTTCAAACCTAGTAAGGGTTGTTATTTATTAAGCCCTACAAGTGAAATTGGTGTAACCATTTTCTCCTGCCTAACCATTCCCTGCTATTTGCAAGGGCACAGGGGTAGGGAGTTAGCATGTTAAGACAGTGCTCATTTAATAGAAGAAAAGGGCATTACACCAAGGAAACTATTATTCAAGCAGACTCAGTCTGATGAGCCAAGAAAAAGCTGCCTCTGCACAACCCAGGGCTCTCGAGACACCTCCGCGATTAAGTTACTTCAGAACAAATTAGTGCTCCATGAACTGATTAGACCATAAATAAGCCCAACAGGAAAGAGAGAAGCCACTGACAGACACAGCATCCTCCCGACAGCAGCTGAGCTCTACAGCTCTCATTCAGAACAAACACCAAAAAGCTGTCAGTGCCAAAAGGATTTGTGGCCTTTTTACTCCCAATTCAAAGTACGTCAAAGCAGATGCAATATCTACAGTAGATCACTAATCACAAGAATCCTATACTTTCATTTTCTCTCGTCACTCAAAGCACAAATTGCAGCTCTCTCCCCGACCTAATAATTATTCGTATGGCTGCGTTTTGTTCTTCTCCAGCAGCAGCAGGAAACTTGATTGGAGCTGCAGGAACCCAGCCAGTGACTATCCAAGCTGCTGTTGTGATAGCACAAAGCAGAAGCCAACTCGGCAGGTAATTGGGCTTGGAAGTCAGAGAGATCTTCCTCAGTCAGCTTGAAATAGTAATTTCATAGGGGAGAAAACAGGCTGCCTTTATCTACCACAGGTTACCAAAGGAAAACTTTGATCCTAAGAAAGACAGACATAATAAATACCAAGACACACTACCACAAAAAGGTATTAAAGGTGGGGTTTTTCAAGTCTGCAGCAATTCCAAAGGCATCTGGAATCTTCTCTGGAGTCACTATCAGGCATGCAATCACCTAGGAAAGCCCAACATTCCCTTGTTAGAAAGGAGTACTTCCAGTGCTCAGCAGTTATATTCTCTTGCCCACTGACTTAACACTTTGGAAAGTCCCAATTACCATCCACGCTGTAACAAGGGAATTCAGTCATGCTTCCAGAGTAATCCCAGGGAATCCTGGAGGGCTGCTGTCAACAATTTCTGCTTCCTAATGCCATATTTCAAGTAATTCAAATGTTCATGAAGCCCCTTCTTCATTTCTCTAAACTTCACACCCATGGAAGTAACTCCAAAGCATCAGAAGCCAAGAGAGAAATCTGAATGCTTGCAGAGCCAGAGTCATGGGGGATTCTGTGATCAGTGTCCAGCAGCACCAGAGAGCTCAGTGTTAATGCCAGCTGCCAGCACTCCTGATATGGGACTGGAGGAGTTCTCGCCCACTGTTCCACAAAAAGAACTCCAACTAACAACATCGAGCAAGAAGCCAGGGGATGGCCATGAAGAAGAGGAACGAGGAGTGAAAATTCACCAGTGTTTGTACAGGGCAAAGTGTAAACCTAATGGTCCTCTGAACCAAAAGACTGGATGTGTACTGCAACAGGAACTCCCACACTTTGCAGAGATTGGGATCATACCATTTTATTCAGGCAGCATATTAATGACCTGCTTAAGATCTGTAAGAAAAACATACTGGCCTTAACTATTATTCCACAGTGATATTAAGCTGGTTTAGTTTCAGTCACAGACTCATCTTTCCCCTTTAGACTCAAATACCCCCAAATAAATAAAGTCACAAACCCCCAAAATACAAAAAACCCTTATGAAAGCCTTTCCTACTCCTCCTAAAACCCAATAAAGTCCAGTTCAGCATCCCATCATTCCCAGGTGACTATTCTGAAATAAACCTTTTATCCCACTCTCACTTGAAGCTCAGCACTTATTGGAAAATTTCTGCCTAAGTAAACCCTGTAATCATTTCAGACACCAGCAAGACTCTGACTGGAGTTTCACAGCATTAAATATTGTGCATAAAAACAACAGTTAACACAACTCAACCAAATGAAATAAACATTACAACTAATTTCTGACTTTGTTAAAAAGCTCCAATAGCCTGAAAATAAAAATCACCAACCCTAACTACGTTCTGATGAGCCAACAGCAACCTTACACCTGTGAGTTTGGTAGTCAGAGGAAGGTTTTCACAAATTCTGTGATCATGACTGATAAGCCTTCCTCTTCATCATGAGACCCAAGTCAAGAGGCAAGGAATGGCCTCTCCTGTGATGTGATGATTTTGAAAGAAACTCTCAAATTCAGCAGAGGGGATTATTAACATCTTGAGAAAGATCCATACTCAGTTAATGAAGACTCAGTCTCCCATTCACCAAACCCCTACCCCAGACATGTTCACACAGACAAGCTCAGGACAGCAGAAGAGCTTTAAGCTCTTTCTTAGAGTAAAACCAATTTTGACAATGCTGGGAAAAGTCTGTCTCAAATGGACTGATTTTTGTCAAATAGGGGACACCACAAAATTTCCTGAATGGTGCCTAAGCACAGAGTTAATAAAATAGGTCTTAAAGTCAAGTGCATAATGTTGAAGAGATGTATCTCTCTTTTAACAATGACAACAACTCTGAAAAAACTTGAGACTTACTACCCCTATGCACTGCTCTCCCCCCAAATACACCCACATACCCTCAGAAGGCCAAGTATTTCTGAATTTTCTTCAGCACCTCAGAAGGCAGAGTGGCAAAAAACCAAGTGCTTAGTGGAAAAAACAAAAGGCAGTGATTCATATGCAATTAGCTCGGCTAAATTTACTACTGAAGCCACTGCTACTCCAGCTGTCCTTGACACCTGCACAGCAGGGACAATGGAACATGACAAGCATCCTCCTACCATCTATTGCAGTGCTCAGGCTGACACACAAACTTGAAATTGGTGACAGCTACAGTTCCTGAGCTGCTGCATTAATGCAATCAGCACAAAACCAGCCGTGCACCTTTTTCAAGCCTCCATTTGTCAGAGACAAAGCCAGTGAAAGCAGTCAGGGCTTCTCCCACCTCTGCTAAATGCACTCACCCAAAAAGCATCAGCACTCTAAGCATTACATATGTCTTTTTACTCACATAGTCAGTTTACAGTGACAGACAAGTAGAACGAAACAGAAAACTGGTATCTGAAAAGTTAAAATTAAGGATGTGAAGGGAGGAAACCTGTTAATATCCTGTGCAGCACAAGTTTCTGCTGTTTCATCTCCCTTAAATACGAATTAGACTGAAAGACTGAGAGCAAAACTAAACTTCTGAGGTCAAGTTGCACATTATTTTCTAAGAACTAAGCAGCTCACTTTTTATTAGCCTGTGTTTCTTCATTGACACAAGTTACATGCAGAAACAATTCTCAGTAAAACCATTCAGGCTCTGCTGCTTAAGATGTGAGAAAAGCTGATGACAGCATCTTAAAAATGTAAGTGTCCTTTCTGTGCATGGAAAGAGCACTCACTGAGAGCCACTGCACCACTGTTCTGGCACACATCCACCAGCCCTGCCCCAGACAGCAGCACAAATACACAAAAGCTCTTTTCTAAGGGTTCAGAGAAAGTGCAAAATACATTCAACTTGACACATCTCCCTGAATCCAAATGCTAAGAGGACAGGCTTTCATGTCCCAGACCCTCTGCTATCTTTATAAGGGCACTAATTTGTACAGCACACATATTTTATCTGCACTACAATAACACCACAGATCAACATTAACCAGATTCCTTGTGGTGTCTGCCAGGTGTTTAAATATTTTGCAACTCAAATGCTGAAATACTATCTGCAGTCTGAATGCTTAAGATTATGCAGTGAGAACGTGTGTATATTTCCATGCACAATGTAAAATATGTTTTTTTCCCCATTTGTTGCATTTTAAGCAACAGACTGGAATTACCAACACGTACTACAGGTCTGTTCTGAAGGTTTATTTCATCAGGAAGATTAAACTCAAAAAAGCTTTCATTTTGATAACAGGAACATTGAAAAATATGTAGTGTAGCTTTTAATCCAAAAGACTCCACGTTTATCTGCAGCAGGCAAGCCCTATACAATGTTCCAAGAGAACAAGCTCTGATATTGTGTATTTTGCTAAGTTTAGGCATACACTGTGTATGGTGTGCATTAAGAAAGAAAACATAATCCCATACTATGTATTAAAAAACATTCTTCTCTTGGTCCAAGACAGACAACACACCTCTGAGAATGGTGTAGGTTCTCTCCCTCTCCCTGCCAAGAAGTGTTTCAGTGAGGTACATATCAAACAAACCATCCCCTTGTGTGAGTGCCACCACAGAACTCCCCCTCCAGGCGGCCCAGTCCCTTTCTTGCTTCTAAGAAAAAGGCTTTGAGAGGGGAGATGGCAAGAGCTTTTGCAGCCTGAAATATATTCCACCACCAGAATTCTGACCTGGACAATTCTATACACTAATATGTTGCTAGGTTAATATATTTACTTTGCTGCTTTTCCTCCTTGGCCCATACTAAACTTCAGGTAAAAATTTGTGTAGTATTGTTATTAGCAACAAAAATGAAAGGCCCAAAGGGATCAGAACATTTTTTGGTAGCATGTCAGTTATCTGCTGAAGAGGAAAGAAATATCACTCCAGTGAGAAAGAACAAAAACACCTTTTTGTGTTTTTATCCCCTGACTACTCTATGGCTCAGATAAAACAGCCAGCACTGACACTCAGCTTTCTGGACTGGGGCAGGAAGGTCAGATTATCTCATACCTGAGCTTACAGAGGATTTTAAGCAGGTAACTGGATTAAAGCTATATACCCCAGAAAGAAAATCCACTGCAGCCTCTTCATTAAACAAATGTATCCTACTAGCACAGAATAAAGTGGCAGCAAGGTAAATCAGCAGCAATACCTGAGTTGTTCTCCACTCAGGAGCATCACAAGCCAGGATTTGCCCAGTGTCACATACCTTCGATGCTTGAGGAGTGGAGATGACGTGAACAGTGCTGGGCTTAACTCCATTTGCCTTAGGTCGCTTATAAAGGGCAAATCTGCTTTTCCTGCGCCCCCTGTCACCATTAGGGAGGGATCCATTATACCTGGAAATAAAAGGAAAACACTTTAGCATAAAGCACCACCAGTTTGGAATATAGGAAAGGAGAGAGAAGTAATTTGGCCACAATATTCTGGTACCATCAAATGCATGAGGCAAAACAAAAAAACAAAAAAAAAGTAACAACCAGGCTAAGTTTGCTTCCTGAATCATGAGCACTCAAACATTCTTTACCTACCAATGGTTGAAATTTTATTCTCATTAAAAAAGATAATTAGCTACAAATTGAATGCTCAGTTTTTCAGCCACAGAAACACTTCTTCACCTCTAGAATCAAAGGAATTTGGAAGAACAAACCCTGCATCTTCACTTTACTTTCAGACCATGAGGAGGTTTAAAATATTTTTACTCTACTACCCCTCTCCCCCCATCTCATGCAGGAGTGGAGGAAGAACAGAGGCAGCTGGGAAAACTGAAGTAATTTAAGGGCAAGTAAAACTATGTGAAAAGGAATATTACTCACACAGAATGCTTTTCTAGTTGTGTCCCCCCCTTTTTAAAAAAACTTTAATCCTAAAGGCTTTATCTATTATTAAAGAAAGAGGATGCAAGTATTTTTAATTTATGTGACTATCCGAAGCCTCACTAATGACTTTCTTTATCAGGTGTAACACAGGAGCCCTCGACAGTTCTTTCATCTCTCCCTGAGGACACAGACCCAATGGATTAATTATTCAGAGAAGTCTGAAGCCTCAAGGGGACAGAGCTCCCTCCCCAGGGAAGGGATCAACTGGAAATTTCTTTGCACTGCACAAGCAGGGAATTCACCACCACCTCACCCCCAAGATTTAGGTCAGGTAGAGGCTTTTCATCACCATTCCTGACAACTCTCAGCTGGTCTAGGAGGAGCTTTCAGGGCTTTACTGCCTCTTCCACTCCTGATCCTGAGATTTCAGACTTTTGCCCAAGAAACTACAGATGTTATTCCAGTGATAAATCACTTCTGCCTTACTGGTGAGGTCCTTTCTATACTGATCTCATATATCCCTCTCCTCCAGCCTCTATGATCAAAGGCTAACGTCGTGGGCAAAAACAGAATATGAAAAAGAAAAGCAAAAGGCAGCAATGCAGTAACCCAGAATAATTTTTTTCTTATCATTACATCCTGTATGTGTAACTATTTGTAAAACAGGAGAATGCACTTGGAGAGCCCCCTACCCTTCTGCAAACCAGCAGGAAATGGGCAGTGGATGAAAGCAAAAGACCTCATTGCTGGGGCTCTGGAGAAGGCTCTGCTCACTCCAGGCAAGGATCACCTGCTGTACCCACAGGGAAACAGCTCACAACTGCACAGCCACCATGTCTAAACAGCAGGAATCCCAAATGCAGGACTGCTGAATGACTGAGCACAAGCAAGAACAGACCTAAGATCAAAATAATCCCAAATCTTAGTACTCTAGAATACAAAACCTAGGCATTTAAAAAATGCACATTCAATACACGATGCTGAAGCCACGTAGAAAGTTGAGTGACTTTCAGCTGAACTTGTCCTCTCCCTCCCATTTTCATAGAGAACACTACTGTGTCTTTCTGGAATATTAAAGGAGATTCCCTAACACAGCACAAAACCAACAGTAGTACATCACTACTATTTCATGCCAGGCCTACTTGTACCTTGGAAATTTGTTATTAATCCTATTCCAGAGGAACACAGCACAGTGGATCCTCATCACATATCTAGGATGTATCCTAGAAAGATACATCAATATGTCCCACAGGCAGCTTAAATACCAGCACTTAAAATAGGAGTTATTTGATTCTCCACTCCAATCTCCCTGGATATATGCACATGCTTTCTTTCAAAGACACTATTATCGGGAATATGCCAGCAAGTTTTAACTTGTTGGAGACAACATTCTTTCTACAAGTATTTTTATCTGGAAACCTAAAAAAGTAACAATTCCCTCAGAAATAATATATAACTACTATATATTACCATTGCTAGCTCTATATCCTGTAATTATTATTTTTTCTTATACTTGTGTAACTGCTAAGCAGTACTGAAGTACTTCCACTGGAAGTTAAACCCAGGCAAGTGGGGTTTTATTGTTTGGGGGTTTTTCCTCATTTTCAGAAAACAGTTTTAACTGGGGAAGGCCACTCTAATTCATTTCAGGTTTCTGTGGGATTTAATTACTTTTGAAAGAGAGAAATAAAAAAGCTCAATGTTAAAAGACCTCTTGGAAACTTCAAATAGGAAGGAAATACAAGCAAAGTAAAAGCTGAACTCATTCATCCTGACAAATTTTCATGAAGGTTTTCCTTGTGCCCCTTTCTTCATTTCCTTTCCACAGAGGGCAAGAGGAATTGAGTGGTAGTTTTATGATTTGTTATGCTTTAATTATAGACCTGCAAGTTTGATTTTGATCTGACAGCGGTAGAAAGAACTTGGACAATTCCTAGGGATACACACATGTTTTAGAAGGGGGGAAAAAAACAGTGTGAGAAGTTGCCTCTCTCCACAGCCAGCAGACACCTTCGTTTTTCCTAGGCCAGGCCTCTCGACCTGTTCCCCACAAACCAACCCTCCCCATGGCACTGCGGCCACACCTTTCCTTCCCACCCCTGAACAAGCTGCAGACCCAGTGACCTGGCAGTAATGCCCTGGGATGCTGCCAGCCATGGCAGGAGAGCTCCCTCCCATCCTCTCTGCCCTGCTCCTGAGGCTGCAGCCCCACAGCCTTGGCCCGTCCCTGCCTTTCCGACAGGAGCTGTCCCACAGGTGGGATTCAGCACCCAGGAGGAGGAATAGCTGCCCACACCTTGCTGAGCCAGCTTTCCTAAGCACAGGCACAAGGAACTACAGCAAAAGCTTCCCTCTCCTCCCCAGTGCTCTCAGCTCTTCCACTGGGCAGTGCCTGGGGGAGCAACAAGTGCCTCCCTCTGAGCAGCAACGGGATGGAATCACAGATGGAGAAAGGACAAGGATTGAGGCCACAAATTCCCCATCACCAAACACTGGGAGAGTCCAAGCTTCCCCACGACCAACGGAGGCTTCCTCTCACAAAGCTCCTCCACAAGCAGGAGCCTTTTCCCTTCTCCCTGCACTCTTCCAGTAGCTCCAGGACCAGCCTAGGGACCAGCATGTTAGGCACACCAAGCAGAAGACAGCCTGCAGGGAACTCTCCTTCACCCCACCAAAAAGCCCGGAACAAATGTTGTTTCCAACTAGTAAACAAACCAGGAAAAATCAATTTCATGGAGAAGGAACATTCATTTCTGAGAGCACCCTGCCCACACACAGATCTGTGGAGCACTTCAGAAGTTCTCCAGAGGTTCATCAGACCAACACACGTGGAAGGAGCAGCCCTGGACTTTTTCCAAACGCTTCTCAGTGACAGCAGTACTGGGACAAAGCTGCATTATGAAACCTCCTGGGATAATTACCTCAGTTGATAGCACTATTCCTTGCAAATAAGGGAGTGGTGCTGGCATGGGCTATGGGCACCATAATTATCAAAGCCAGTTTCCTACAGATTTACATCAAACACTTGAAGAGTTTGGTATACAATGAACTGCAAACTCCAATTAAGCTTTTCCCATGGCTGGGATATGTAATGAAAGCCTCTCCTCCGCCTGGATTCAGGGCTGTCTGGAGAGCAAGACCACACATGCTCTCTCCCACAGTCCACTGTGGCAAGTTCCTACTTTCTACAAGTCTTGTACTACTTGTACTACTACAAGTACTTGTCTACTTCAGAGATCAGCAACAAGCTTTGAACTATTTGTCAGAGAGCTTGCTACACAAGCTTTTTTGGTTTATGTTTACTTTGGTTTTGTTTTTTAAAAAAATCCAGCCTAGACAGTGGTGAAGAGTAAATGACAGCTCTCTTACTTGGCACAAGAGCTCTAAATCTTGACCTGTACCTTGGAAGGTTTGACTTCAACTCAAGGAATTCATCTTTAAAATTAAGATATCTACTAGCTGACATTGAAAGTGCTGCATATAGCTGATTTTTTTTTTTACAATGCTCTCGAAATACAAGCCATCATAAAACTTAAATACTTCTCCATACCTATGCAAACTACCTCCCAAAAGACTAAAACCTGAACAACTCCTGATTTTCACCAGTAATATTTCCCTCAGACAAAAAGGAGTAATTTTACTTCGCTTTCCTTGTCTATTACTAACAGATCTACAGCACACCTCATCATTTTCAGATGAAAACCATCCCAAACAACAGACTTGGCTACAAACAGATGAGATGCTGCAGTTCAGTTGTTTCTACAGCTCTACTGAGTCAAACAGCACATCTTTGCTCACTCAACTATAAAGCTGCAGAAGTGAAGTTAGACTTGAGTAAATCTTCCCTTGTGAGTACATTCTGATCCCGTATTTGGTAGAATCCTGTAGTACATTCTCCACACATACCAAAATTCAGTTTGTGCTTGCACTGTATTTTTACCATCCCTGAACCAGTGTGGTCCCACACTGCTGCCAAAAGCAGCAGTCTCACCTTTCATTTCTTAATTCGTTCCCACTACTTCTCTCCTTGGTTCACATGAAGGGGAAACAAAAGTAGATTTATGGTTTAAATTCAGTTTTAAAACCACATTCCTCACTCTCCAGCCCACTGCCAAGCCACAGAAGCACTTGTATCAGCAACACAGAAAACAGCAGAGAGAGCAGGAGAGACTCCCTCGGAAGTACTGCGAGCCTACAGCTATCATGACATCCTCAACAAACGAAGGCTAAAGATACATTATCCACCTTTGCAATACCCAGTCCCAGAGCTTTTCACAGCTCCACACTCAAGTCCTGACTAACTGGAAAACCCTCTGCTGCTGAAGCATTCAACACTCCCTCCCTAGAACAAACATTAAAAGGGAAAAAGTCACATGTTTATAGTTTATAGCAAAACACAAACAGAAAGCTTCAACATACACAAAGTTGACAACAAAATAAGCGTATTTGTGTCTCCTTTTATAGAATATCACTGCCAGTACCTCATAGTCTTTACACCCTCTCCCCTTGTATCAACCTCAACAATTCACTTCGTATCTAGCAGTATTAAAGCAAAAGAATGGCTAAGGATTTCCTTTTTTTAAAAAGGCAAGCATTCTTTCAAATACATTTTTCTGCATCAGAGCTTCAGAAAGCAAGCAGTTGCTGTCTGCCAGTTATCAGAGAATTTCAATGAAACAGAACAGTGAAGTTATTCTCAAACTTAATCTCATGGGGAAGAGTTGCCAAATAGCAAAAGCGAAGCTAAGGAGAACTTCTGTACCAACAGGATGCTCCTGGTTCATTTCCTCCTTTGAACTGTGTTCTCTGGTGCTGGATCAGTGTCACAGATATTAACTCAACAAGAATTTAGGTCTCAGCTTGTCTCCAGCTGACTGCATGCATCAGTGTCTGCCTCAGAAGCAGCCTCCTCCAGCAGAGGTACTACTGCTAATCCCGTTCCTGTCGGGGAGTTTTGGCAGTGGACACGACTGCTCCTTGAACAGTGCAGTGCTGCACAGATCACCACAACAGATTGCAACAAACACCTTTAAAGCTGGAGTTTCTCAGAGGCTGGAAGGAGGACACTGTTCTATCCTTGTTGCCCTCATCCCCTGGCACTCAATGAACCTTGACTGAGCAGAAGGTTCCCTTCTGTCTTCCCAAGGTGTCCTTTCCCCACTGCATCACATCAGCTCCGGGAAAATGTACAGCGGCTTCCTGGCCACAGAATGACAGAAAACAGAGCTGGCAGAGTCACCTGCTCCATCCCCAGCTCAAAGGCTTCATCCAGTCCGTCCACAACACCTCTGTTTCAGTTAGTCTGGAAGATCCAGGTCTCCCCACCGTGTTTCAACATCTTTTGAGTTAAAACTTTCCCCATGCACACAGCAAGGGAGATCCAGGTCAAGCAAGTCTCCTGCACTTCCTGCCAAATCCACCAAAGAGCTTAAACAACCTGTTCCCTCTTCCTTCTCACAGCAGGCTCACGTGCTAGCAGATTAATTCCCATCAGATTTTTCTTTCATTCTGAAGGAAAATGTTTTAAGTAGTTACAACAGCAAAACTAAAGTAGTTTTAAGTCGAAAGACGACAGCAATAAGCAACTCATGGATAACCAAAGGGCTTCCATCCTTTGATTAACAAAAGCCACAGATCCAAGACCTTTGGTTTATGCAACCTGGGAGGAAGTCCTGAATGAAAGACACAGTCCCACCTCAGACTCTGCTGGCTAAGACATCTCCAGAGGCATAAATGCCTCCTAATCACTACCAGTTGTACAGCTTAATAAAGCCAGTCTTCCTGCACAGCAAGAAAATCCAAACCAACAAGTTCCAAAGTCCCAAATAATCTCAGCTCTTTACCCAATTAAGAGCAATGTTTTTGCATCTGTGAACTTGATTATCCCTGAGAAAGGTATGTTGGAGTTATTAATTGTGGCTATAATCAGTTTGGGGTTGTTTGTTTTTTTTTTGCTTCTGAGACAAGTGTTTGTTCTTACAACTTGCATTTGTGAAGTCATTTTACTATCCTAAAACACTTCAGGAAGCATTCCCTTCTCCAGCACTTTTGGAACACTCATTGGCATAGCGATTAGCCCTGTGTGCTCACCACAAGCCTTCTCTTCTGCAGCACCAAATTTTAGTACTCCTTGCTTTGTCTGCTGCTACCTGTACTGTCCTCGAGCCTCCAAAGAGGCTGCAGTGATTCAGTGAAATGCAGCTTGACCCCATCTGTGCCAAGACCTCAGAGTTTTCAGAGAAAAGGCTGTCTTGCATCACTGGCTCGTGATTTGGAGTTATTTTTAATTACTTTTTTTAGCTACCTTTCCAAAGTTGCTCCTACCATCAGGAACCCAGCAGTGAGCTGGCCCAAAAGCCTCATGCAATAGGCACTGAGCTTTTATGCTCTCTCTGATCAGAATCACAAGCATGGATTAGCTGAGCACACAGTAAAAGGTTATGTACACCATGAAAAAAGCAACAAACAAAGCTTTCAGAGGCACCTACAGCAGATCAGATAAGCCAGAACCTACTTTACTCCTTCGCAGGGTATACAAATTAAGTACAACCTTATCTACTGGACACACCACAAGAAGTCACATGTGCAGTAGCTGAGGTTCTCCAGGGTGACCTTAATTTCTCTCTGGTGTTCTGGAACAGAACTGGTCACTCTTCTGGTTTGAGGGAAAAGGCTATTCCTGGCTGCTGTGGCCTCCTCCTGTTCCCCCCACCTCCACCCACCAAACGATGAAAGGATCTGGTACCCCACAGATCAGGTTAACTCATTTTTTAATTATTCCATTCCACACATTTTCCTCCACCAGTGGCAGGACTACCTTGCTATTTTAACAGCTGTAACAGGAGAGTAATTTAAAAAAAAAATCAAGTTTGTTTCAGGGAGAATATTTATAGAAAATACAGCTGAGCGCTCCTCACACATGTTTAGCTCAGGTAACACAGGCACTTCAAGAAACACACACCTGAGCTGTATTAACTGCACCCTACACAGAGTTAAAGGATGCTCTTGGCTTGCAAATACTGCACGGATTCTGTAAGAAATGCTTTTAATCAGCTTTATTTACACCACACAGCCAGCTTCCTCCAAGATTCCCAAAACTCTTTGCTGTTTTGATACTCTTCTCCTCACTGAGGGCCAGAGGAAGAAATTCTGGAGTAAGAAAATACAGAAGCAGCAGAAGCAACCAGTCCCCAGGTGAGGGGCACAGGAGTCAGGGCTTTATTACTGCAGCTACTTGTCAGGCAAGACCAGAGAGATCCAGTCAGGAATACAAAAGAGCTGGTGTTTCTTCTGGGCTGGGAGAAACTTTCTGCAGACACTTCTTATTACCCTCCTGGGTTTTTCTTAACAAGTGGCTTGTTACTGGTCTCAGGTTATTTTTCTGGAAAATAATTTGTTACTTTTGTTTTTGTGAAATCAAAGACAGCTGTGTAAGTAGCATAAGAGTTTGATTAAAAGCTGATATTCTGGGAGAACCCAAGGAACATGCTGATGCAGCCTACTAGAGCATCAGGATAAGCTTCAATTAAAGCAGTCACATAACCTGACAGTTCCAAATAACTTGATAGCTAAAAACTCTCTAGGCAGGGATGACCTGAGTCTCACAACATAAAACACAGAAGTCATCCATAACCACGATATTAGCAGGGAAAAAGAAAGGTAACAACTTTAACAGAAAAAACCCACCACATTTAAGATATGATTACATCAGTTCCAACAGAAGTAATATGCCAGCAGAGCATTAGAATGCAAGAGGTTTTCCTTTTACAAAGCAAAGGGTAAGGGGTAAGGAAACCTCTTCTTTCACATAATGATTTCCTTAACAATCCTTATTTCCAACATTTTACTGCTCCCCCCAGCATTCATTTAACAAGGAGGCAATTTTATTCAGTGCTTTAAACCCATCTCCAAAGCTGTCAGCTAAAACCATTCACCGCTGCATAAAACCAGCAATGTTAGTGCACAGCAAAATACAGGGTAGAAACTAATCAGGTTCATTTCAAAGGATGCTCTTTACTCCAGCTAAAAGAGCACAAGAGGTGGGCAAAGCACCATGTTTAGAGAATCCTCTTTCCAACCCTAAACCTCTCATAGCACGGAGGAAATGCTGCTCATCTGAGAAGGATCTATAATCCAGCCAAATGCCACTGGAATTGTTTGATATGGCATTTGGTTAAACATACACAAATACAGCAGAAAGCGAGGTCTGGCTTTCTCTGCATCCAAAACAAGTCAGAAAAACACAAAATCCCTTTCAAAGCAAAGTACTAAGCACAGCTGGGTTTCGGTGCGCAGGAGGAAAGAAGGGAAGGAGGGAGACTCTTGATCCACACCACCAGAGGTTTAGGAACCACACAGCTTTGTTTGGAAACCATTTACAATCCGCTCTCAAACATCAGATCAAGGCTGCAAGCTTCAAAATTGAGACAAATTAGACTTCATAGCACGCAAGGAGACGAGAGACCTCAAAACCCCGCTGCCCTGACGTTCTGAACATTCTCCCAACCTATTTGTGCTTCATATGAAGGGGCAAAACTGAACTGTTCAAATTTTAGCCTGAGGAATGCACAGTAATAACACCATGTTACACCTGAAACTTCACTACGTTAAACATTATGGAGAAACTACATTTCACTCAAAGGACCATTTGGGCCATTGAAAATAAAAGCACAGTCCCCACAAGTCATTTCCTAACAAATCGAGTGCTTTCCCTAAAACCCTATCAAGGACTATTTGCCAGTTCACATTTTCCTAAGAAAAGGTGATAGCTTTCTTATAACTTCAGTTCACCTCCAAATACAAGCAGTTGCAGTGTCCTTTTTGTGATTCCACAGACAGTGGAAGCAGTTCCAGGATGTCTGCTACAGCTTTTTCAAACACTCAAACATGACAAGAATCTTCTTAGGTTGGTTCCAGTACCATTTAGCACATAGGAAGAGAGAAAATTTGCATCCATTTTGTGAATAAAGGTGATCTCACCAGCAGTGCACTGAATAGAAAGTGAGGCACTCAACTACTGCACCCTGAGCTGCAACATCTGAGCCTAAATCTATCAATTTTAACATCCCTTTTAGCTTCCCAGGGAAAAAGACACCCTTACGAATGCACAGCTCCCAGTTCAACCCCAAGTGCTGAAGAGAATCCCAAATATTTGCCTCAGAAACAGAAAATAAGGAATTGGGTTTCCTTCTTTGTAGCACTTGCAAGCATTGCTGCCTCTCTGAACACAGCAGCTTCCTTAATATCACTGATTCTGCATTTGATCAACTGCTCCATGGCACAGGCTGTCAGAGGGAAGATAATCTACTGCACTGCCTACTCCCAGCACATTTAGAGTGGGTAAATAAAGAGAAAAAGCAAAGAATTACCTTTCTGCCTGTTCTTGGTTAGCAAGTGTGTTATGTGCCTTAAAATCCACACAGGATAAATTATTCTTCACACCCAGTTTGAAAGAAGTACCTGAAACCTACTGGATCTGTGTGTGGACCGTAAGTACAGAGGCATCACAGCAGTGCTGAAGCTGTGGGTTTTTAAAAAAAAAGTCTTAATAAACCAGAAATTACCAGTGCAGCAATGCAGAGAACTAGACTTCAATATATCTTCTTCAGACTTAAAACACACTGACAGCTTACTAATTCACAGCAACCTTGGGTGTTTGCTTTTATCATAATCTACAACAAAGTTAATCAGACATCTCCAGCCAGGAAAAGATTTCTGCAAAGCCATTAAGTGTTTACTGCTGATCAGCAAAATGAATTCTCATCTATGTACCTTCAGGACAGTAAAGTCTTTCAGTTTCACACTTTCACCTACAGAATGCCGAGATTTCGCTTCCCTTAAGAGGGCTTCCCAAAATGCTGCATAAAATAAACACTGACCTTTCACAGGCCTTGGAAAACACCACTCACTGAAAATGAATCAAAGCCACAGAAGTGATGAATTCCTAATGTTTTTTCCAAATGCTCAGAGATTCTGATCTCCAGAAGAATCTCACTACAGAGCTTCACGTAGCAGTGCCTGAACAAGAGACCTTGCACTGCTGTGGTCTGCAGATGGGAAGGCACCTCCTCCTCACTGAAGCAGCCAGAGTTTTATGCAAGACAACCACACAGGACTGTGTTTATACCCAGATGCGAGCTCTGAAACTCCGAAGCCACACTGAAGCAAAGTTTCCTAGAGCAAAATTTTCACTCAGCTCATCTGCAGGGCTATCCCAGCCCGCCTACTTCTGGTTACACTCTGCAAGCTGAAGTTTCATTCCAACAGATATTAAGTAATGTGCACAAGTGGCACAACGGTTTGTAGAACAGAAAACAAGTTTAAAACCACAGACAGTTCTCCCTCAAATTTTTTTCCTTGGGAAATCCAGCTCTTTTTCTTTGCCAACACCCACAAAGACAGACAGCATACTATTACTATTTTTGTTCCCTAACTTTCAAGAAAACAAGCCACCCCATATGTTTCCCTCTATTTCTCTAGATTCCTTTGATTTTTAAAGGCAAGGATGCCCTATGGGGCAAACCAGACCAAGAAAACAGAGGATCTGTTTAAAGCAATCTTTCCCCAAGTAGAGGCCGTAATATCAAACGGCATTACAGGACTTAGAAGCAGCTTTTGCAAGCCAAATGGAAATTCAGCTGTGGAAATAAAGCTCATGAGCCCAAGACTGAAATTGGAAGTGCATTGCCCAGCAAAGCATGACTGCAGGAGCTAGTCCAGAGACACCGAAATCAAGTAATTGATTACAGTTGCCTGGCTCGAGAGATTCCCTGTTGCCCTCAAGTTTTTATACCTGACATCACTCTCCATAAGGGCACCTTGGCCATGCCGCACTGTTTTCGGCTGAAGAGGGGAGTGGTACAATGCTAAAGAGCTTTGCATCCACTGCAGTGCATGAGGATGTGTAAGACTCAGATTTTACCTGCACTATCCCATTTTTATGTGGGTTTTGCAGATACCCAAATTCTTTCCTGTCCTCCCCTGCCCACCTAAAGGTGCTGCACGTGCATTTCAGAACATAAAACCACACATTCCCTCGCTCCTCTGTCAATACTCTGGCATTACACCCATAGGAATATCTCTAAAGGTCTCCCACAACTGTTTTCCTTTCCTCCTACAGCCCTACAAAAAGCAAAGAGCATTTGTAGAAATCTCTCAGGCTGTACCACACCTTGAGGGGGAGCAGGAGATAAGAATGATATCCAGAAATACCCCCATCAGTTTGTTTCAGTATCTTTGCAAAACTCAGAAGCACATCTCCTGAAACCAGCCATTATAAAGGAACAAGGCTGAAATCTACTGGAGAGGCATTCACATCAGGACAAATCCCTAATTTTTCCTGTAAGACTTTTAGCCAAGGACAAAAGTCCTCCACTAGGTTATTTTACAACCCCTAGGAAAAGGAGACATTCCACATCCAGAAAATTTAAACGTTTGAGTAACACAGAATACTGTTCTTAGCGCTGAACTAAGCTCATACACGAGGCAAAATATGAGGCTGCTAAACGACATTGTTTACAATTCTCAAAGCGGTTTCAGGTTGTGTTCAAAACGACTCCAAAAAGCTGGTTTCCCAAGAAAAGACAACATTCAGAGTTATTCTCTTCTACACCCAAACCTCTTCCACATCCACCCCTCAGTTACTTGGGGCAGCAGAACATTTGTGTCCCTTCCCACTCACTCCGAGTTGACATCCAAACACTGTTATTACTACTGCAGGCAGCAGAGGTGAAGCAACAGTAGTGACAAGGAGAACAATGAAAAAACAAGGAGTTTCATAAGCCAGAGAACCAGCAAAGCATGATTTCCTCTGGGTACATGTCTTGCAGTTGGATTCCTTCTTTGTCTACTGAGGTGACAGCTCCAATTGAAGCTTTTTCTCAGAGGTGAGAATCAGTCCCATGGATTCCCTGATGCCTAACAAGGAAGGGGGGTGGGAATCTCATTCATCTTACAGCCTCTCCTCACCAGAGCTCGAATAGCATCAGGAGGCTGTGGAATAAAATCAGTGCAGTGACATCCTTCATTTCCAGTTACAGACTACAACCTCACCTGTCACTACATCTCTCAGTAAATCACGGCGTATTCACCAGAGGCAGATGGAAAATGACTGGGATAAGGAGCCAGCAGTGCCAGCAGAGCTGAGGATTCACTGTTCTCCTGCAAGACAACTGCCTCACTCCAGCTGTGGCATCACCACCCCAAAAATGACCACCTTGTTAAACAGCTCATCCCACACCACAAATACCAGCAGTTCTAGAGGCTACAAGCAGTTATGACCTCCAGTGTGAAACAGGCACCTGTTCAGAACTTCTCCGGATTTTAACTAAGACTCATTTATGCCAAGACAAACTGCCCATCTGAACAGTCATTATCTGGACTTCTGTTCTTCCAAAACAACAAGTATCAAGAAACAAAAAGGTCCTGTCAAATTCTGCTTGCTATATCACATTTTTTAAATTTTGACAATAGCTGTCATACTGCATATGTCTGTACATCAAATAAACTCCATCCTCCTCCAAATACAGAGTGAAGTCCAGGAACAGAAGCAGGAAGAAAATGGAATGTGTGTTATTCCTAACCAGACCAGCTTTTAGATTTAATAATGACTAAGGAAACCAAAGACTGCTCACAATCACTTACACAAGAACCACTTAGTTCATGCACAAATAAGAATGGTGGCAGGAGGTGGGAGTACATCCCTTTGCACTCGTGGTTACAATGAATGAGTTGTTTTTACAAATGAATACACTTATTTTCTGGATATTAAAGAGCATCATACATTCTTATCTCTTTTAGTTTAGCTCAGCTAAGCGTTTTGGTCTCTTGACTTAGGCATGACAAACTGATCTTCAATGCATTTCTCAATCTCTGCACAGCACAAAGCACCCCACTTTTACCACCTGACATATTCATAACTCATTTCATCAGTTCACAAAAGTGAGACAGCTGCTTTTTCTCAACTGTCATCTCTGCCCAAACCTTACAAATCAGCCCATACTCCTTCTGGCTTGGGTCTGAATAGAGCCTGCAACTGGACCCCAGCCAACCCCACATCCAGTTCCTTCCTTCCCGCCTGGACTGGCTACAGAATGCCCAGAGGTGAAAGAGCAAATCACTTTTGCCTCAAAAATCTGCTCACTCTTTCACAAAGTATCCTTTTACCATTGTTCTCTCTCCACCAAGAGATTTGCAGTAGGTAAAGCCATAACATAAACCAGGCTCCTCCAAAGAGCTGAAGGTGCAAACCAGCAATACATGATCAGAGGCCAATTCCTGAGCTACATTTAAAGTCACATTGCACATAATAAACGACGAGGGTACACAGAGCTGAGACCCTGCTAATCACTTAAACCCTGGCTTTGCTTACAGAGGGAACTGTACTTTCTGTAGTCTTCCTGCATCCTTACATGGACAGCTACTTGCTGGATTACACCAGTCTCTGCGTGCTGGAAACTCCAAACTTGCAATAAAACTGGATGTATGGCACTCTAGCTTTGCAGCTGGAAGAGGGATTGCACAACCAGAGATAAGGCACGGCTGAGCGAGCTGTGGAACTGCAGCATTTTGTGCTCAAACATGGAAAGTAAGGCACCAAACTCAGGTCAAGAGTTAAAGCTCTTTTGCTCTGACAGCAAGCAGACTGAAAACATTGGAAAAAAACCAGCTTATTTATCTTTCATAGGCAAAAGAAGGAACATATCTAGAGCTTTTGGGAAAGCTCCATCAAAGTCTTCAGATGTGTGCACGGACTCACTACCAAAAAGGGTAGAAAAGAACACTTGGGTATTAAGAAAATATTTGTGAAAATTATGGGGAAAAAATTGCAGTGCACATCCCTAAAACCAAGCCAGCAGCTTGCAGTCTCCACCCTGGCACCATGAGCAAGGCATCTTACCTAGGGAACAAATCTCAGCACGGTCAGTAAGACTTAAAGCACTGCAGCTCCCAGGGCCACTGCCCACGGAGCCACGCTCCGGCAACCTCCCGGAATGCCAGCGCCATCCCAAGGGCAGCTGCATCACCACTGCGGTTTTGAGGCCTCTCTCATCTTTCACATTTTTCATTCTTCCAGCGAAGCCCAGCTAAAATCAAGAGTGGAGTAAAAAACCATGCAAAGCTTGTCCATTTGGCTGTTGCGAAACTCCTTCCCCAGTTTTCGCTCTGATGGAAGAAGTTATTCAGGGGCTGGTATGGACCAGCACCTGTCTCCTCACTGATCTGCCCCAATTCCAAACCCTTCCATTTGCTTGATTTGCTGGTAGTGTTTTGGCAAAGGCCACCAAGGTACTGGCAGCCCATTCAATTAAATCTTCTGGCAGAGTCAGGTGAGGGAACACTTATGAAGAATTCCTCTGTCTGCACTGCAGTCCTGCAGCAGGGCACTGCCACCTCTCCCGTCACACACAGAAGGCCACACACCAAACTCATGAACCAAAAGTCACTCTCTGATACACTGAGAAACTACTCCAGCACATTTTAAGATTCAGAATGCAATTCAAAGTTAAGTGTTGCACGTATGTTAGCAGAAAGGTTAGGGCAAGCATGAGGTAATGAATCCTATCGAGTCTGAAAGATTCTTCTTCAACACCACAATTATTTTGAATCCAAGTATTGAGCTGCACAGCTATTTGCTCCCAGAGGTCAAACATGCACTAGGAGGAAGGCAAGTTGAAAGTACAGCAACGTTCTGGTATATTAGTCAATGTTCCATAAAAAACACAGTCAATCTGTGAGGTGCTGAACCCTGCCACAGGATGTGCTGGGAAGCAGGAACCACGCAGCCCTCGCTATCTTTCACCAGCTCAGCGTCTCCTGAGAGAGGACACACACACACACACACACACACACACAGAGAGCTCCTGTTTCAAAGGCTGTGGCTTCACCAGCACTAAATCACACACCAACAATCAAACTGAATTCATGCTGTTGCACATGAAGAAATACAGCTGTGCTTATATCAAAGTTTCAGCCCATTAACTTCTGTGTCCAGACTAAACAGTTCTTCCACTCTTCCTAAGGGCACGTGCTCGAGGGTTTGCACATTTGGGCTCCAGTTTATTTGTATTAGGCAAGCAGAGATTTAAGCTTTTATTAACTTCAATTTGTTTACTTTCATACAGGGACTAATTGTCTTCAGTCAGTCCCACTCCGTCCTCATCCATGACATTTCCATGCCTCAAGAGGATACACCTCAGAAGTCTGAAGCCTACCTGTTTGTTGAGGCATTACTAAAGCCAGCCAGTTTGAAGAATAAAATTGTTTCATGACAGCTTATGAACTTCCTGGATTCTAAATTAAAGACAACACACAGTTCTGGGTGAAGAGTAATTTCAAAGCCCACTAAACCCATCATTACAGTTCAATTAGTGTTTCCAAAAGTTAAAAAATGTTCCTCAGAAAGACTGACAACAATATTTTGTCCTCAATTCCTTGAATGTAAAGAAAAAAATAATAATTTTTGCAACAACAGGGGTCAGTTAACATTACAGTACTCAAGAAGATGACCATAATGCTTCTTTGCCTCCTCCTTTTAACCTACTATGTGCCAGCTGTCTCATAACTTTCCTTGCCTGTCCCCACTCCTTTGGGGAGGCAGCACAGCAAACAGACATTCTACACAGTATTTGTCTCACTGTGCAGCTGCCTGCCCGCACCTCTGGTAAATACAATTAGTTGTTACACAGCAATGTAGCTGTATCACAGTTAATACAAGCAGTAAATATGACAGAACATTAGGTCTTTATTGACGAACACTCAATGAGGGCACGTGTGGCCTTTGCACCTTCCCTAGAACAGGAAGCCTTCTGCTACCCAGATGAGGTACAGCCCACATCTACTGCATCCACCTTGAAACACCTGAGTTGTATCTACAGCGAGGTCAGCGTGCAATATTAAGAATTATACTGTTAAATGACCTGAAGTAAATCACTCCCAGAAGCACAAAACAGAGCTTGCTTGCTTTCCCTCCCTCCAGGAGAAACAAACTGCTACTGAAAGCAGGATGCCAATTAGGTCCTTCAGCTATCAGCACCTTCCTATCATTCCCCATCAAACAGAGCTCATCTCCGAACCACTTTGCTTTTAATACAACAAACTCTTCAGCTTTGTAGACGTTGTCTGTATCCATTTTCACAACCACTGTTTATAATGTGTTCCCTCCAGATGACATTTCTGTTGTGAAACAGAGGAAAGCTTTTAGCAGAATTACTCTTTCTTCTCCATGAGCCAGTAACTGCTGCACTACCCAGCTGCGTGCGTGCTTCCCAGTGACCTCACACGAGGACTTCCAAGGCTGGTATATGAAGAACTGAGTGAAACTTCATTGCAAAACAGCTGATACCTGCTCTTTTCAGGAACAGAGGTGATACTAATCAGAACAAGTAATTGTAGAAGCATTGTCTAGATGAAGACAACGCAAGTCCGGTGTCACCTTGTTCGCACACCACTCATAATCCCATCACGCTAAAATGCTGCGTCCTCCTGCCACACGGCCCCTCAGTGACAAGTCTTCCAGGACCAAATATTTTAAACTGCTGAAGCTTCACTGTACAGGAGTTTCCTACAAGGACTGTCTTCCTGGATATCAAGATCTTTTAACAGCCAACAAGTGTTGTTTGTGGAAAGGGCAGGAGAGATGTCTATTCCTAGGCAAACCCAAAGACAGGTTACTCTTAGTGCTGAATTCCCAGCACCACAACGCCTGCTCAGACTTTAAGAAAACCCTATAAACAGTTTACTGTCCACTGTCCCTCATCTCTGTTTCATTTTAAGTCATTATCCAGTCATCCACACTGCAGAGACCCAGTGAGAGAGTATTTTCGCAGGAGGTCACGTTACAAGGTCAAACGGAGGAGTCAGCACAGAAGGGGCACAGCTGGTGGAGCAGAGGGTGCCTGATGCTGCTGCAGCACAGCCGAGGAGCTGGGACAGCGCTGCTCCTGCTCCTGCCCTCAGGGCTCACTAATCTCTGCTTTGGAACCCCCACTGCCCTCGACTGTACTCTCTGCTTAACATTGCAGGCTAGCGAGTAATGGGATTAAAGCAGTGTAATCCCAGATGTTACTTACAGTTTGTCAGACAAGTCACAAATTGGTCCCCCAAAGAACGGGAATGTCACCATGAACTCAAGACCCAGGACTAACCCACATAAAGCTACACCAGGAGATGCCTAAAAACAAATACGATGCGAAGATAAGGGAGGCATAAAATTCTGAACTGCAACTTATCAAGAGGGAAACAAGCCCTCTAAAGGAAAAGCAGGAGCCCTTCAACATATTGGCCCATGCAGGTGACAAAAGTGAAAAATGCAAGGGCACCATTTAGTGATGTCTTTATGAAACAAACAAAATGAGCAGCTTTGCCTCAGAGGTCTCTGGAAGTGGGCACACTCCCTGTGCCAGCATCCCCACTCCTGTCCCTCAAGATTTAAACTCGTGACAAGTCACATGCAAGCTTTTCAGTGGTGACCTTGGGACAGAGCAAGAATAAACATAAGGATTTCTGTTGATAAAAGAAAAAGCATCCTCAACACAAATGAGACTTAGGGTATCAAACAGCAGAGGCAAAAAAGGATTTGACAGCACAAAGTACGCTGGAAACCAGCTCGAGATCCTGCTTCAAGCTGGGAGCTTAGACCAAATCCTCCTCTACTTCACTTGCCCAGCTGACCACAGGACAAGTAAGTCACAAGAATGACGGTGCAGAATAACCAGACACAACTGAGATGACACCACAAGGAGAACTAAACAAAGTAAGATTGCAATTAACATGCCAGAGGAGTCATCTTTGGAAGGTTTCATAGCCACACCAGTCACAACTGCTCGGGACAAACTGAGAACCACAGGCTGTGCAGATAATACCAACAGGAAACACAACACTTCTGTAGCACTTTGCAAACAGTTGTAAAACTTCTCTGCAGGCACCCTGAACCAACAAACCCTACCTAGAGCAAGGCACAGGCTCAGTGCTGTACCACACTCGGGCACCTTCTCTGTAGGGTACAGAAGAAGGAGGTTGTTATCTTCTCAAAGTATCAAGTTTCCACCTTCTATCACTACTGAGCAAGTCAGAGAGCAGCATTAGCTCTGTGAGTATAAACCAGCCATAATTTCAGTCTGAACAGGATAATAAAAAGTTCCTGACTTCTTAGGAAAAACTGTTCTCAAGCAACTTGGTAAGCAAAGTTGAGGAACAGACTGCTGTTAAGAAGGAGCATGAAATAGCTGAAGCAAGATACTGCTTTCAGCAACAAAAAACGAACCTTAACAGCCTAGGAAGTAATTTCTTGGTTTATATGCATATTTTAAAGTAGAACCAAGTGGACTGTTACAGTATTTACTCAGTTATAAATTTCAGCTGAAAATAGAAAACGATCCATCCCTGATTCTGCCAGGATCGAAGAGGAGAAGCTACTTGGTTCTACACAAGAAGAGCATCAAAAGCAAAGTCCCACATTTCCCAGACTTGTTTATTCAGAGTAAACTGTCTGTTTTCCATATTTTAAGGAAAAAAACCCTGAGTCTTCCACATGTGTGACCTCCTGCCTGTACACACCAAGGGGATTAGTTTAACTTCCAGAATGCTCTCAGTTTCCTTTTTATAACAAACATTAAACATGCAGACGTTTGATGCTGTGATTTGCTTCAATAAACATAGATTTTAGAGTCTGACGTTTCTGCTCTCTGATTTTACATCGGTAGGGAGATGTTGTGAATAAAGGCTACAGCTGGATACAAATCTGCACTCTGAGAAAGTCAAAAGTACTCCAAGGAATAGCATAGCTACAGAAAACCAACTCAAGTATGTTTTCTTTCTTAGCTTAAATGAAGCAAAACCTTTGCTCTATCCAGCCATACACAAGCTTTCAAAAAAAAAAAAAAATCCACAGACCTTTCCTCAGATATAATCCTTTCCACTGTTTTCCTCCACTGCAGTTAATGTTCTATTCAGACACAATTCTTCTGGTGTTTGATTAATCTCCCTGCAAGTTCTGAACTGACCCTGATCACACATTCTCAATATGCACATATAAGATCTGCCATAAACCCAGCACAAGACATAAAGGTCTCCAAGAAGTCACTGTCAATATCAAAGAAAAAAAAAAAATAAAATTTGTTTCTCCAGAAGAGCAGCCTTCCAGCTGTGACTGCTGGAGCCAAAGATTCTCAGAGAATCATGACCTTGAACATATTTAACTGGTGGCTCCCATCATGTGCTAGTCACTCCTTTAAATGAAACCTAAAGTACATTTTTAAATAAGGCTTAAAAGCAGAACTCCAGTCACCTAAGCAGTTTCACCAATACAGCTACACCAGTTAGTGCAGAAAATCACCAGGTCATTAAACAAAGCCTCAGTCTGGTATCAGACAGCAAATCCATCTACGTGCAAACTAAGTCCCCAGTCTAATTCCACAGGCAGCATGACTCTCCCTCCTCCTTCAGTCCATACACACCAGCAAACAGCACTCAAGGACAAGCAGAGGCACCACACTGCACCTGCATTTGTCAACATCACTGGAAACCTGCATCGGCTTCCTCCTGAACTGCAAGAGATGAACAAGAGTTCTGTGAACAGCCAGACAGGCAAGTGAAAAAAATGGAAATGTGTTCATAAGCAGAAGACACTCCAAAAACTTTATTTACCCTGCAAGGAGGTAGTGGTAGCGAGAACTTTCATCAGTCAGAAAAAGTCAGTATGAAAAACAGGAATTTAAAAATGCATGTCCCTTCAGATTAACAAAAAAAAAAAAAAGACCGTTTCAGATCTGAAGTTGCTTCAAGTATAAAGTGCTCCATCAATGAGAAGAGCTTCCCAAAAATTACCACAAAATGTATCACTGTAAACACAGGTGAGAATTTTTTTAGAATCCCAGAATGGTTTGGGTTGGAAGAGACCTTAAAGACCATCTAGTTCCAGCCCTCTGCTACAAGCAGGGACACCTTCCACTAGACCAGGTTGCTCCAAGACCTATCCTTTTATTCTACTTTCTCCAAAGGTTAAATTTAAGCAGAACTACAGCCTGTTTATTGGAGGATGTCCAACAGCCCACATTAAACAACGCTCACATAACAATTCACAGTGGCTTCTTTCAGCACCGAAGCCTCCAAGTTAACAAATTTATTTATTTTAATGATAGACAATGGAAAATTTACGTGTAAAACGTTGACAGCAGTTTCCAAGTGACTACTGTAACAACACTGAGGGCTGGCCCTTAAGAGTTTTGTCTGGTTACATTAAAAAAATGCATTTAGATATTGCAAAACCCATTAAGTCTGTAAGGCAAAGTCTTCCTCAGCTGAGGATGCACCAGACTGCACCTCCTTGCTAACGAGTAGCAAATACCAAAGAAGTGTTTGGTTAACATGAAATACTCCATTTACATGCACACAACTACCAGAAACCCCATCCAAAACTGCCCTACAATAAAGCATTCAATGTCAGGTACAAACCTTCCACTGCTGCTGAACTCAGTCACCGACCATAGCTCGTGTCTCTTTGCTGTTCCTCCTTCAATTTACATCATTTTAATCAAGTGACTTTTCTGAGAGGTCACAGCTGCCCATCCCCACCACGCAGTCCCAAAAAAGGAGAGATTTAAGGGCACCAGGCCACTGCCACCTGCCCTCAGTGACAGCCACCACCCCCCGCAGCCAGGGACCAGCCCCTGCTCGCATCAAGCAGAGCCGCGCTGGCTGGAATGACACTGCTGGAATAAAGGCTTCAGAGCAGGATTCAAAGTTAGGGGACAAAGGAGGAGGAAAGGGCCAGGACGTGCACCCCCAAATGTTAACAAGACACCAGGTAAGTCATACAAAAGCTACTGACAAACACACTAACGATACCCTGACGCTATTCAGGTACTTGGTACTGCATTCAGCAGCTCCTCCTTAACTCCCTCCAGCCTCACGTTCCAAGAAATATATAATGAGCCATTACTTTGACAGGACTTCAAACAAAGCTGCTTTCTCTTTTTCTTCAAAAAGAATTAGAATATGAATGTTTCTGCTTCACCAAGAAATCCAGAGCCTTTTGTGAACAGATGATGCCACGAGCAGATGTACACAAGCAGATTCACAACCAAGCAGATGATCTCTTCTTTACCAGCCATCTTGACCTGTCTGGCTCGATTTACATAAACTGTTTCTATTCACTACAACATTGATTATGTAAACCTCGACAAAAATCTTAACCAAACACACGCTGCCACATCACCGACAGCACAGACGCAGCGCAGTGCTGGGAGAAGGTAAAAAAAAATGTGTCTGCTGCACCGACCGACACGAAACGCCTTGGGCTTCACTGGGGCTCGCGTTGAGGCGCAAACCGAGCAGTCACAACTACTGCGAGACAATAAGGACCGCGTCCTGCTGGGAGAGCCACCTCCTGCCAAAAAAACATGCCTTCCCCTCGGTTTAAAGGTCAAGGTACAGCAACCCCACTTTAGTGCTGCTCTAAGGCAGAGTGAGAGCAAAAGATAAAGGGAAAGTTTTGTCATCTCAAAAAAGGGAGCTCAGCAGTTTGCCAGGTACGCCAATTCCTTTGTTCATCATCCTTTTCACCACCTAATTTAAAAGTCTCACAGTTCAAGACACAAGTTATTCATCAACATCACAATCAAGGCTTTTAAAAAAAAAAAAAACAACCCACCCAGTGTCTCAAACCAGCTTTTTCTTTTTTTTTTTTTTTTTAAATCTAGCTGCGAGGCTGCGCTATCAATTTTAATCAGGCAGTTGTAACAGGAGCTGCAACACTACGCTTCTGCTGGTCCCCAGGTCTCAGTTTCACGACAGGGAGGAGAGCAGATTTACATTGTCTTATTTAAATGAAACTCCAGATTACAAGATTTTAATACAAAACAGGTATTAAGAGGTTTTTTTAGCATACTGAACAGCTTAAGCTGTTCCAAGAGTTCCTAGTCACAAACATTGAGTCACCGAAAAAGAGAGAGATGTTTGCATTATTTATGGCACTACAAACAGCATTTAAACCATCTCTGATAGGACGCGCAGTAATCAACTCCTGAAGTGGCAAAGTGATCTAAAAACGCCAACCTTCGGTCTAAAAAATTTAAAACACAGTTACTGAAGTCATGAGATTTGCTGGACTGCTTCCACCACGTCTACCTACCCCTACGCCACAGTGCCAGGCACACTGTGTAAGCAGTGGCAGCCAATGCCCCATTGTTCCAGCGCAGCCACAGAGACACCGTGACCAGAGAGACTCGGCTCCCGTGCACACACTTCTTGTTCCCGGCTGCACTGCGAGGACAACGGGCTCTGTTTGCATTCTCACACCTACAAGACGCAGCCTCAGTAGTTTTAGAGAGCAGCCGAAACTCCAGCAGGACCTAAACTCAGCCATATACATTTGATTTTGATTTTACTGGCATGTTTCGACACACGCAGTGAAGATCAAGAGCCCACAGCAGAACCGATAAGCCGAGATCAATGCGTCCCCATATTAAAGGCAAAGCACACCAGACTTTGCCAGGTTAAGATCAGAGCCAAAACATTTCATACTTCTGTACTTTCAACTGCTGCTAAAAATAGTAAAGCAACAGAAAGGAAAATGCTTCCAGCTGTGCACAAAGAGCCTCTGCAGCACAACATCAATTTATGCACTCTAATTTAATTAAAGATTCTGCATTATACTATGACTTTATTGTCAGAGACAGCGTTGCACAGCTGAGCTCACCCTCCATTTCCACAACTGAAACAGTAACAACGTTTCTTTATTCAATTTGGTGTGATATGCGTATTTCTCACGAATCAAGGGACTTAAATTCCACGATTTCAAGTACCAGCTACGCCGCGTTCATGGTAGCAGCTGTGTTTTATTCCACGGTAACTGCATCTTGACCCAGTCTCGTGACAGGAAACATTCAGCATCCCTTAAGGAAAAAAGGTGCACTACTGAATACGAGTACCCAGCCTGGACTGCTCTTTTTCAAACAGTTATTCTGCAAAGGTGAAGACGGCTCTTTATAAAAGGACCGAAACAGAACAAAAACCCCTAAGAACCCAGAACAGGGTTTTCTACGACCTTGCAGCATATTATGTACCAGATTCTGGGGGAGGCTGAGCAACGCAGCGACGCTGTGACTGTTCTGCTTCGCGGCTGCCTCGAAACCTTTCAGTTGTGTTTGGGACTAAAAAAATTACTCCATTAACCATACGCTACCACGTATTAAACTACCGAAATTAAGCATCTCTTCTAAGGTTCGCGAGGGCTCTCAGCAAGCGCGGCTCAGACGCTTCTCCCTCATCTGCTTCCGCGGCGCTCAGCAGAGAGGCTGCGAGCTTTAACAGCAGGGCAACAGCGTAATGCCAAGCGGATTACTTCAAGATCCATATCAAGCCGAGAAAATAAACATTTCCGCGACGAATCTGAATATAAGTGCTTCACCCTCCTCCCCTCTCCCCCTCCTCCGCTCCTCATTCCAAAGTCATCTCCCTGCCATCTGCAAGGAGGACGCCGTCTCCCGGAGCCAGCGGCGAAGGGACGGCGGCACCGCCGGAGGGACGGGGCCCGCAGCGGGGAAAAGGGGGGTTTGTGTGCCATAACCCCGCACTCCCCGGCGCCGCACCAAGTTTCTTGCCCAGCCCCGCCGCGACCTCGATGCCCGAGAGCGGCCGGACCTCACTCCGTCCGCCCGCCCGTCACTCCGCCACCGGGACCCCGCAAGGGCCTCGCCGCGCGGGCCCCTCAGGCACCGGGACCACCCCCCATCCATCCATCCATCCCTCTCTCCCCGCTCCCTTGCGGCAGCGGGACCCCGCTCCATCCCTCCCCCCTTCCCTCCGGCACCGGGACTCCGCAACGGCCGCACCGCGCGCCCCGTCACGCACCGGGACCTCCCCCCGCTTCACTGCTCCATCCCTCCCCGCTCCGCTCAGGCGCCAGGACACCCCCCCAGTCCATCCCTCCCCCTTCCTCTCATGGCAAGGGGAGCCCCCCCATCCATCCTCCCCTGCTCCCCTAAGGCACCGGGACGCCCCCCATCCATCCCCCAAGCATCGGGATCAATTCCCCC
>VZRR01000222.1:57012-93968 GCA_013398015.1 Oreocharis arfaki
CCCCCGGAACAAGCAGCAGTGGTACGGCCCGGCCGTGTTATGTAAACATAGAGTAAAGAGGACCCGGCCGCTCTTAAAGGGGCCGCGCACCGGCGGCTGCGGCTGGGGGGTCGGGGTCACCGAGGGGTCCTGCCCGCGGCGGGCTCTAGGTCACCTCACCCTGGCTTCCACATCGGGTTCTAGATTCCCTCCTGCCCCCGGGGCGTGTCCGGATCCATGGGGAGTCTCTGGACCCCACCTGCCCCAGGTTTGGGTCACTGCGGGGCTGCGTCGCCTCCTGTGTGGGACGGGGGTTCCGCACCACCTCCAGTGGCTTTGGAGATCTGTGGAGAGCTCCTGGGTCACCTCCTGGCCCAGAGGGAGGGGGCTCAGCCACCCCCACGCCCTGCACCTTCCGTGGGGTCTCAGCAATGGGGCTCTGCGCTTGCGGCCGCTCTCCTGTCCCATCTCCTGTCTCCCGTCCCTGGAGGTGGCAGGAGCCATGGAAACCACATTCCAGCCTCTGCCGTGCACTGTCTTCTTCTGAGGGGACAGAAATGCCCCCTCCCGCTTTGTTCTTTAATGGTCCTTCAGGTCCTTCCCAACCCAACCCATTCTATGACTCCTAAGGATTTTTTCCCCTCAGCCCGCTGCTGCCTCGGTGTCTTCCCCACCACCATCCCCTTCTCTCCTCCTTGGTCCTCTGCACCTGACTGAAGTCCAAAACCAACAGAGATTGGCTTGATGTTAATCCACGTTGAGGATAGAAATTCTCATTAGCTGATACTTGAGGTCTCCAACCCAAAATCAAAGACAGAAGCAATGGGAGCATCCAGCTTTGCTGAAGAGCATCCCTGAGGCCGGCACAGTCAGACTCAGGATCCAGCTCCTCCTGCCGAAAGCTTTCCCTCTGCCAGAAATTGTATTTAGCTATTAATTTTCCTGGTAATGTTATTTTTCTGTCGTTCTGGTGAAGAGGTGAAATGGAAAAACACAACCAATCTCGAAGGGCTGCAAAATGAAGATCTTCCCAGGGGCTGTGTGAAGAAGACAAGATTTTATTAAAGACAGGGAGCTGAATTATTACAGATTTATCTTCTTTATTGCTCTAACAAAATAGAAAAGAAAGCCAGGCCGTAAGTCACTGTCAAAGGAAACAAATACATCCCCAAAAACAGTGTGGAAAACAAAGCTCCTGGCTGCATCCTCTTCAACTTCTGCATTTCTCCCCTGAAAGCAAGACCTTTGCAGCAGCCTGGCTTTCACATGACATTAACAAACTCCAGTGCTCTCCCAAAAAATGCTCCTGAGCACCTTCGCTCAGATGGGCTCCCACAAGTCAGTGACACATCTGGACTTGGAGCATCTTTTACTGCTCCCACTCAGGGGTGGAGGGATGAGCAAGGACCTTGAAATCTGATTTTGCCCCTTTTTTTCCACTTCCTCAATCTCTAACACTGCTCCTTTTGGAAAACAGGGGGAAGTTGGGCAGTTCTGCACCCTCTTCCCAAACCTGCACATTTTTTTCCTGGCACACATTTTCTGTAGTCATGGAGTGGGAGTCACTCCTGTGTTTAATGACAGCGAATGCACTGGTTTGCACTGCTGAAAAAAAGAAAAAAGATTGACTACAGAAAATGCTCTTCTTGGCATTGCTGAAAAATGGATGTGCAGGGAAAAGATCCCAGTGGGATTCTCAGGGGAATATTTACACCCGTGGTGTTCGTAGGAGGTTGGATGAGCTGGGATGGGATGGGGAGGCACTCACTATCCGTGGGCCTGTGGTGGGAGACTGTGACATAAACCCTGAGCTTGGGCTGATCCAGTGTTTTTTTCCTTGGGAATGTGCTTCATTTGTCCACGTCCAACCTCTTCATTCTGCCCACAGGATGTTTTAGGCTGAGGGAAGATCAGCCCCAGCCCCACGGGGTGTTCTGAGGGCTGCTGAGTCTTTTCTTCCCAAATTTTAGGTTTTCTCACTTCAATTCCCAAGGACCGATAGCTGCCAGCACTGGAAACCTGCTTGGAATTGTTGAACATTGAAAATTTTTTATGTTTTGGCTACTGAAGCAGAGCCAGGAGGAGGCAGCAGCTCTGCCACACATTACACAGCTCCCTGTCCCACACACATCCCAGCCCCAAATCCCAGCCCTTCTATCTCCTCCTAGCTCCAAAAATTCCTTCTGCAACTGGTATGAGCAACAGTTGGCTGGCATTTTCCCCCAAACCCATTGAAATAATTGAGAAATATACCCACAGCTGCATTCTGCTCCTTTTCAGCTCAAAATAGCTTTCCTTTTTGGATTTGGGATGTCTCAGGGTGGCTTTCTAGAGCAGTGAAAGGAAGTTTGCTTGTTTTCCACTGAAAGTGGGAGTCACAGATAACTTGGAGCTCCTTCTAGGCTGCATCAACACTGAGAGAGGGGTTTTGCTCCCAGGTTTAGCACAAGCAGCTGCTTGGCTGGATGGAAGAATATCCAGCCAAGCCAGGCGAGCATTAAAATCAATGTTTGAAAAAAAAAAATATCCCAAACATGAAGAAAGAGTACATGCCCATTTATTTTTAAAATGTAATAAAAAGTTATTTTAAATGCAGGAAGATTAATAAGGCTCTAATTCAGCAAAGTACTTCCAGATGTGCTGGACTCTGAGTGTACTTTGGTGCTTTTATGAATCGGGGCTTAGGGAATGGGCTTCAAAAGTATTGAAGGAGGTTTTTAAAGTGAAAGGGGGGAGATTTAGATGGGATATTGGGAAGAAATTCCTGGCTGTGAGGGTGGAGAGGCCCTGGCACAGGGTGCCCAGAGAAGCTGGGCTGGATCCCTGGAAATGTCCAAGGCCAGGCTGGACAGGGCTTGGAGCAACCTGGGATAGTGGAAGGTGTCCTATGGCAGGGAGTTGGAACGGGATGAGCTTTAAGGTCCCTTCCAACCCAAACCATCCTGAGATTCTCTGAGTCTAAACAGCCCCTGAATCGCACCTGCAGCTTGCACTGCACATGGAACTCCTGGCACATGGAGCATAAATAGGGATAAAGGTTCCCATTCCCAGTCCTGTGTTATCGCTGTTCACAGGAAGGTTTCCAGGACTGGGATCAGGTTTATGTTCAGCCATTGGTGTGGATGGTAGAGGCTGGGAAAATTAAACTCTGAAGTCACAACAGCCTGGATTTGGTGCTCCAGGGAGGGGAATAAACCCTGGGAAAGGAGAAAAACTCCCTCAGCTCTAAGATCAGGATCAAGCTCGTATCACCTGGGTGGGTGATACCTTTCAGGCAAACCTTTCAGGCTGGAAAGTCTCCAGTTGGCAGGCGAGTGAGGCTCTCGAGCAGCCACCAAGAAGAAACAGCAGAAGAGCAGCAGGTGTTTTAAAAGTAGATTTGATAAATAAACTGCAGGAAAAATAAGATGTGATTGCTCATAGCGATGCAATTCCAAGCTCAGCATGTTTGGGGGAGCCTCCCAGTCCACATTCCAGGGCTTCAGTGCCTAACATAGATTAGGCTAAAATAGATTTGCTTTTCCTTGCACCTTTTGGGAATCTCTCCTATTGTCTTCATTTTCCATCATGGCACGTAACAGTCTGGATTCGTGGTACCACCTCAAATTTAGAGAGGACAATTGCATTAAAAAATAAGTGGAAGAGCTACAAGGATAAAAAACTTTCAAATAACCTGGTAGCAGCTTAAAGATATGGCACAGGCTCCAGCTCAATATGTAACACTCCTTAATAAAGACCCTAAAGGATTTTTTAAAAGCAAAGAAATTAAGTAGCAGAGTGGGGAAGGCTGTTAGGAACGGAAAAGACGGCTGTCAGAAATGAGGGAAATAGAACATAGCACAAACACTGGCAAATATAAAACCACAATAAGGCAAGAGGAGAAGATATTTCAAAGCAGTTTACCAGAGGCATGAAAATGCTCATAAAAAGCATAGCAGAGACAGAAAGTCAACCAGGGACTCACTGGGATCAGCAAGAAGTGAAAGTGAGATATTTGGGGTGAAATAAAACACTGGTGGGTCGAGTAAATGAGCTCCCCATGTGTCTGGGCTTGAGAATCCCACAGAAAAACCCTCTCCTTATCTGCAGTGGGTCTGATGAGCTTCTTAAATACAAGTGTCACCAAGAGAGATTTTGGAACAGAAAGGTGAATTGAGAGGGGAGAAAATTCCCAGAGTGAGGCGTCACTGGCCCAAGACTTGGAAAGAGATTCAAATACAATTATAGGAGTAATTTTGTTTGTATAACTACATTGTATAAAACATCGTACAAATAATTATTCCGTGTTTGCGTCTGTACAATTGTATGAAGGATTGCATTTGTCTGCAGGGTGAGAAATAACAAACTTGCCACGGAAGAAGCGAATTTAAGAACTTAAATTTCAAGAGTTGAAGTCTGACCTGCACTAGGCAAATGAAAATACAGTCAAGTTGAGGCAAATATGGGCACCTGGGATGCACTGGGAAGATGGTACACCAGGGAAAGGGCAATAGGAAGTTTTTGCAGAAAGAAGTCAAAGTTTATAACGCATTCACACCCCTTAAAGCAGCCAATGAATATGCTGGAGGAGGCGATTGCATGTGCATGGCATGCCTGGGGTTCAGCAAAAGCTTTGGCACCACGAGAGCTGTCAAAGAGATAAAAGTTGCATGAGATAAAGAAAGGGCTTCATGGATTAGCAGCTGAGACAAGAGAAACCGAAGCCTGGAAATCAGTTTTCATTTTCACAGCGGGGAGAGGTTATTGCTGGGATTTTGTGGCATCCTGGGGCCCTGGCCAGGCTGCTGACTTCTAATGGGGAAGTTTGCTGACAAGCCAAAAATTTTAAGCTGACTGCAAGGAGTTCTAGAAGGTCCCAGCGAGAAAATGTCCAAGTAAAGTACGTGCAAGATGACCTTAGCCATATCTGTCTACTGGCTGGCTCTAACTGAGCTATTGTCATTCCAGAGGGGCATCCCGAGGTGTTACAGGCCCTACAGGTCCTTCTCTTGAAAGATCAGCTCAGGGAGCAACCCAAGTCTAAAACACAAAACGCGCCCAGATGGTTCTGTGCGTCTTTTACAGCAATTTAAATAGTAATTGATGGAATATAACTGTTAAATAACAACAGTGGGTCATTGCAGAGGGGTGATCTGAGTCCCTTTTCCCGTGCCCCACAGCCCACCCCGTGCCCTGGAACACCAGCACTGCGCACTCCTTTTGCAGCTCGGTTCCTGAAGGACTTGTGTTAGCTAAGGGGGAATAAAATAAACACCTTTTGTGTGTGTCTGCCAAAATCAGAGCGCTGGCATCCCAAAGCTCGGTGTTGCCTTTATTGCACTTTTTCCAGGAGGGTTCAGGTCCATCCACAGCTCCAACTCCCCCTGAGACAGCCCAGAGCCAAGTCCCCTCTCAAATCACCACATCCCTCTGTCCTATCCCAGTTGCTGTTCTGGGAATGGACTTTTGCTCTCCAAGATGTCGCCCCTTTTTCCTTTGAAATTTTGCCTCCATTTGAAAGTTAACATGAACACAGTGGTGGGATGCAGAGGATGGGCACAGTTTCCCTATAATTTATAATTTCAGGGAAATTCTGCTACTCTGACCTTTATCCCAGCAGACAAAGCTGGTGAGTCTGGTTCTCTGGGCTTGGACCTCATCATGCTACTGCAGAGCCAGCCCTGGCAGTGATGGTCCCCATCCCCCAGGGGAGCAGCTTCCAGAGCAGATGGCTGGGTCCCCATCCACAAAGAGATATTCAGCCATCCCATAAATCAACCAGACTTCCCCCAGTCAAACACAATGAGAACACCCAAATCACTGCAGGATACGAGGCAGGGGAGGAGCTCTGCTTTCCAAGCACTGGAGCTCTGGCAAAGCGCAGCTCTGTGGTCTCAGCCTGGCTCTGGTGTGAAAGGCTCCCGTGCTGAGGGTTTGTCATCCCATTGCACTGATCCCTGAAAGCCTCCTCTAGCTGCTGGTGTCACACAGCCAATTTTTATTAGCCAAGGAATCCACTTTTCGGGGGGTGCTCGAGGAGTTTCAGGATGATGGAAGCCATCAGCATCCGCACCGTGAACCTCAGACCCAAAACTTCCCAATTTGCAGGTGCCAAAATATCTCACCCACGAGCAAGGCGTGAACACCCACAAAGACACCTGAAACCAAACATCACTTTCACTTATTTCTGCTACGGAGAACGAAATGCATTTTAGAAATTATTGCCTATTAGAAAGGAGAGACATTCCCCTGGCTCCCATTCAGGCAGCAGATAATCAGCAGGTTACAGAAACCTCCTCCACATCTCCAGCGTGATCCAGCCCAGGCTGTTCCCGAGCAGGATTCAGCTCCACAGCCAAAAGCACTGAGCCCGTGGGGGTCCATCACCTTGTGTCCCCAAACTCCTCATCAGTGCCTTTGGCAATCTTTGCAGCACTGATACATGTGGTTTTGGAAGAGCAGGAAAACAGTCTGGGACTTGGTGGGACAGAAAGGATTGTGGGATCTTGGTGATTTTTCTCGTGTTCTTTAAGGAAGGTTTTATGATGGGAGCACTGAACAGGCTGAGCAGAGAAGTGGTTGATGACCACCACTGGAAACATTCAAGGCAGAGGTTGGACAGGGCGCTGAGCAACCTGCTCGAGTCAAAGATGTCCCTCCTCATTGCAGAGGGCTTAGATAAGATGACCTTTAAGGGTCCCTTCCAGCCCAAACTACCCTATGAGTCCCTTCTGTGGTTAATAACAACTTGGGAGTTCTGTCTTCGTGGGCAGCAAGGCCTGGCAATTCATCATTCCCTCCTCTACATCTTGTTAGGGTAAAGAGGTGCCAGGTCATACCTGAATATGTTAAAAGCAGCACTTGGCCTCCAAAGTGTATACACCAGGAAAGCCCCATAACTCCCTCCCAGCATCTGACATTCTTTTCACTGCTATAATTTACTGAGTGCATTGCCAGGTGCCCCTGGCAGGCTTCCAGGCTGCCTTCAGCCAGCCAGTGCATAAACTCGGGGGGAAAAAAAATACTATTTCAGCCCCAAAAATCCTTGAAATCTGAGCAAGAGGTGGGGGAAAAGGGAAGAAAAAACCCACAACAAACACACCAGCAAAAAGCAGCGACCACCATCGGCGCGCAGATGTCAGGAGGATGTAGCAGAAGGAGCGACATCCTGCAGCATCCTGTGAAATCAACGTGCAGCGGCAGCTCCCAAAATCCGGAGCGCTGCCTTCCTGCCGGCCGTGGGAGCTTGTGCTGCGGAGATGGTTATAGATGGTCACTTCTCCTCCGCCCGCTCCGTCCGGGTAATTAGTAAGTCATTATCTTCACAAGCTGAAAGGATCGCTATTGTCGGGAGCGGCCGGGATTCCGGTCGAATTGTCTTTATTATGGGCTCTTTAGCAGATGGACGGCGCTCCACAGCAATCGGGTAATGGCTGAGAAACACAATCCTGGTGGGTGCCTGATTGCTCCTGGAATCGTTAGGGGATGGAGATGCCTTGTACCTCATCGGATGATGTCTCTCCTTGACAAAGGAGCCGAGTTATCATGGGAGAGGCTGAGAGCTCCTCGCCTTTCGGGCAGGGAAAAGGCACTGGAGTGGCTGAGATTTACCAGTTCTGTTAAAGGAGGGAAGATTTTGTGTGGAAACACCAGAAGAATCTGCGGAAAGAGCGTGATACATTTTTTGGTACAAAAAGAGCATGCGCATACCTGCTGTTGCCATTAAGAGACAGAAGATGAATGAGGAAAGCCTTTGAGCTGAAAGAAAATCAACATGAATTCATTGCTAAGGGTTAGCAATCATATACACAGAGTACATGCAAGCCCGGCAACAGCAAATACATTATTGAAGGAATCAAAAGGATGGGAAACCACTCGCTAATAAAAATCGCCATCTGCCTTCTGCAGTGGAGGAGTCCTCGGATCAGATGTTTTAGTCAAATCCAAGCTTCCGGGAAAGCAAATGCAACCTTATTAATCCACATCTGGTGGTGGCAAAAATCACAGGGTTGTGGAATGGCTTGGGTTGGAAGGGACCTTAAAGCCCATCTTGTTCCACCCCCCCGCCATGGACAGGGACACCTTCCACTGTTCCAGGGTGCTCCAATCCCCGTCCAACCTGGCCTTGCCCCAGAAGTTTGCATTCCACAAAATTCATTTTATGTATTATTTTATTTATTTTGTGTTTTGTTCACGTGACTTTTGGGAAGAGATGGGAACAGAGCCATAGGAAGCCTCCTCATCCAAGGACTGACCCAACCTGCAACTCATTAGCGAGGCCCTCCACGGCCAAACCCTCTGCTTGTCCCATCTGCAGCAGCCAAAGCCTCGGTGACCTCAACCCTCCCACCTTCGATCCCCAACCTTGCCACTGCTTATAAATCTTTACATTTGAGACACAGGGCGATCGATAATTCCAGGATGCAAATGGAGCATATGGAGACTATAGCAGGCAACACAAAGGCAGAAGCCACAGGCCATTTCCATGACCAGAAAGAGAAAGAGCTGCTAATTATGCGAAGGTCATTGACTGAGCATGGTGCTACATTTAAATATTTCGGCGTGTCTTTGCCTGGATCCTCCCAGAAATGTTGTGTTCGTGTGGGAAACGCTCCTCTGTTTGGGGGAAGATAAGAAAAGACAGGAAAAGTGCAGATGTCTCTGTTTCATGCCAAACCAGAACTTTAAAGCAGACACGAGCGTCCTGAGGGCTTTGGGGTTCTTCTTTTTTTTTTTTTCCTCTCTCTCTCCCTGTAGTTATTTATTCATGTTTTTAACTCCTGGTTGCTCCACACCGTTTCCAGCGTGAAGTCAAGATAAACATTTCTACCTCCCCAAAATTCGCATCGTCTCTGTGCCTCGCTGTGCCATGGCAGCTTGGTGCTGCGGGGTGTCACCTCCACCCCAGCCACCCTGTCACCTCCTCCGTGCCCACAGGGCATGGCTGGCACGGTCAAGGCGATGGAGACAAGGTTCGACTTTCATTCTTTCCCCTCCCTCCTCCTCCTCTTTGCAAATGTGTAACAGTGAGAAGGGACATTGTCCGCAGGTCCGTGGGAAGCACAAAGCCGTGGCTGTGCTGACCTCCTTATAAAAATTCAAGCCTGTCCTCATTTTTCCTGGAGGTTTTGGTGGTTTGCACACACGTATCTTTGTCCTCCCCCCACCCCCAGCGCTGACCAGTCCAACAGGCTCCAGCGCAGCCCAGCCCTGCTGCCCACACCAGCAAATCCTGACAGACCCAGCCAAAGCTTCGACAATCAGGGAGAAATTTTGAAAGTTCTGTCTTGGAGAAAAAAAGCTCTGCTTTTATTTGCAGTGATGCTGCCAGCTCAGTTCAGTGAAGCTCAGTTGCCAGTGCTGACAACTCAGCTTTTCCCAAAATCAAGCCCTTGAAGCCTCTCTGGCTGGTCTCTCATCACGGCAAGCGCAGGGAAGGGTGGGATGCTGGGTGTGTAATTTGGAGATTTTCACTTAAATAGATTCTCTGTGACCACTGAGGTCCCTGGCTGGAGTCTGTGAATTTTAAAAAGGATTAATGCTGTGGGAGCCTTCATCCAGATGCCCCCCAAAGAGGTTTTGACCTGGTTGTGTGCTGAGCACTTTGCCCTTCTAAACCTACCGCTTCAAATCCCTTTTGCTTTCCTATTTCCAGCCCTATCGTTTGGGGGGTTTTACCCCCTTTCAGACATTTAAATACTGAGCTCACCACTGGTATTAAAAATTTTCTAAATGTTGTTGATTTAACAACCTCACACTTATATTTTTTTACATATTATATTTATATATCTATAAAAATATTATACATTTTTACGTTTATTGTGATGTTTATACATTATATTTAGATTGGGAGGATGGATGCCCACGGTTACATGGATTACAGAAACGGGAATTCCAGTCCATGGGGTAAACTGAGCTTCAACCTGGGAGGTGCATGAAGGGTCCTCACCTCTCCTTGCCTCCTGGCAGCATTTTTGGGTTGATGCAGGGTCCATCTGCTCTGCTCCTCTCTGAGAATTTGGGATCTAAGCAGTATTTGGGAGTTACACCATTGGTAAATACATGGGATACGCTGGGTTTCCTTCCTTAGCCACAAGCAGGATTAAGGCCAAAGAGCTTCTTCCTGCCAAAAACAGGGAGAATAATCCTGTCATAAGCCATTAATATGGAGCTGTATTGGCACTTGGCAGCAAGCCCCCAAACCCACAAAGTTGTGTTTAATTTGCTGTTAGAGGACAGGCTGAGCCTTCTCCACTCAATTATACCGAGCCGACATTTCAGCACGGAGCCCTGGAAACAGGCCACCCCTCAGCTCTCCACAGCTCCACATCTCCATCCCGGGGTCACTGGCATTGCCCATCCATTGCTGCTCTCATGGGAATTCCATGATTTGCTGGGATGGCCTTTGAGCAATAAATCCCAGGGTTTCCCGTTCACGCCGTGAATTTTTTCACGCTGCTGTGGGAAGCAGAAGGTGTTTTGTCTCCCCAAGAGCCAATCCAGCCCTGGCACCCATCTCATTTTGGCCCCATGCACATGGTAGAGTGGCAAGAACAAGCAGAAACCACCCCATTTTCCCCCCAGAATAATGCCAGGTTGGATTTTTGACTTTCCACAAGGTTTGTCCTCCCTCTTCCCATCCCAGCCCGCGGGTCCCCATGCGAGCCGGGCTCCCTGACAGTGCTGGGCTTTGCCTGGTGACTTCCTGCCTTCCCTGGCTTCCCATCGGACACAAAGCCTTCCCCCATCATCCAGGATGTCATTTTCTATTTTTGCTCAAATCCCTTTAACTTTTCGACATTTTTGAGGCAGCAGCCTGGAGGAAATAGATTATCCCGCCGGTGGTACTGCACGGCTCCAGTCCTTGGTTAAGAAGATAAAACTTCTTCTTCTCGGGGTTCATCACATTCCTGAACTGTCTGTGACCCCTAACTCACAAAAGAGTGAATAAAATGCCCGTGAGCTTTTGTGCCATGAAATTTTATGATTAGTCATCATATCCTTCATGTGGATGGGGAACAACAAGCAAGGAACGTCTCTCATTTCTGAATACAGACAGCCTGGGAGACAACTGCAGCCTTTTCTCTCAGCTCCTTGGATGCCTCTTGGCTTCCTCAAGTCCCATCTGAGGCTGGAAGCTGTTTAGCTGTCCTGACATTGTGTGGGGACATGAACAGCAGGGCAAAAGGACGTACTGATGGTCTTTCACAAACTGCAGTCACCGACACAGGGACCACTGCTGGTATTTTGTCACAGAGTCCCTGAATGGTTTGGGCTGGAAAGGACCTTAAAGATCATCTCATTCCAACCCCCTGCCATGAGCAGGGACACTTTCCACTATCCCAGGTTGCACCAAGCCCCGTCCAACCTTGCCTTGAACATTTCCAGGGTCGGGGCATTCACAGTTTCTCTGGGGAACTCGTTCCATCGTTGTCCTCACTCGTTGTGCAGAACCTGAGTTTGGTATTTCCTTCTTTTGGTTCTGTAACTGCAGGGTCTAACCCTGCTTTTAATTTTGGCCTATATTTCTTGCCAAAGAAACTTGCTGTAAGGTCTCACTTCTCCTTTGTTTCCAGCACCTGGAGATGTGCAGAACAACCACCGCCTTAGGAATATTTTGAAGCAACGAGAGGAGAAACTCCAGAGCGGCTCCAGGGAGAACGCTCCCACGTTCCTGAGATTCCTCTTCCAACGCTCCTCAGACAGACTCACAGTTTTTATTTGCAAAAACTGGGAATGCTTCCAAATCCCAGCCTGTAAAGCCTTTCACACACACACAAAAAATAAATAAATAACGAAGGAACAGAGGAAAACCACGCTTTCCCCCACTGTGGAGCAGGAGACCCTTGCAAGCAGCAAAGCCCCTGCAGACGTGCTCCTGTGAAGGGCAGCATGCTGTGAGTGCTCACCACTGATCTGATGCTTCCCAGGAAGTGTGCAGGGCCCAGGATTTCAATTTGCAGGCACAGCTCTGGGTTGTGTCTCCAAGGATAACGTGCTCTTCACCTGCAGGAAAATTCAAGGCGGGAACAAACAAGTTTTGCTGGGAGCCCTGACAGAGCAGGGTCCCCTGGCAGGGCTCTGGGATGTGTTTTCCTTGTGTTGGTGCCCCCAGTGTGGAGCAGCTGCTGAATCCCACGCACCTGGGTGACAGACTCTTGGACTAGCCCCCATTTTCCCAGCAAGTGGAAGAAATAAGATAGAAAAAGAGGGTGTTTCTGCCTGTCACGGGTAGGACACAGGTAACTCCTCACACCTGCAGCCATGCCAGCTGGGCAAGCACGGGTTTGATGCCAACACTTGGACTGATGTGAGCAGCAGTGGAGGAGCCCCTTTCAGAGGTGTAAATTTTCCACGTGGGCTCAGGGTTTTGAGGCAGAGGTTTGACTTTTTGCTCTTTATTTTCCCACTGGAGCTCAGAAAAACCATTGACCTTGAAAGCACAGTTTCCCTTCTCTCCAGGTTCTTCCCTCTGTCTCAGTCAGTTGCTGCCAGTAACACCAACAGAAGAGGGAAAAGAAGGCTGAAACAATGGATATTACATTGGTTTAACTTTATTTTGCACATCCTGAGCACTCATTCTGCTGGTCAGGGAAACAAATGAACTCTGCCTTTCCAGATCTGATCTCCAACTTGCCGCAGCCTTTCCTGGAGCTGCAAACTCTCAGAGCCAGGGGTGACAGCTCCCCACCCAAAGTCAGGCAGATGGGTGGCACCGATGGATAACTTGCATTTCAAGGACAGGCTGGTCGCAGAGGAGCTGAGACAGGGCCAGAGGCACCTCGGTCTGTCTGCTGAGCCGAGCAGCCTCACCTCTATGAGCAATTAGCGTTCGTGCAGAGAGGTCTGACAGACCCTGTTTCGCAAACGCTGAAGTGTTGACACTTCCCAGCAAGGTGCATCTTGTGTTATTGGCAAAGAGGAAACTGCTCTGTTAAATTCGCTGGGGTTTTCTGCCACATCTTCCCGTTGTTCTAACCCAAGAGCAGCCCGGTGCTGGTGTCCATGCTCCTACGATCTGCAATCCCAGAATTATGGAATGGTCTGGGTTGGAAGAGATCTTAAAGATCATCCAATTCCACCCCCCGTGCCGTGGCAGGGACACCTCCCACTATCCCAGGTTGCTCCCAGCCCTGTCCAGCCTGGCCTTGAACCCTTCCCTGGCTCCCACGGGAACACCTCAGTGCCTTTGACAGCTTCCCCTCCCGGGTGCTTCTATTGCTTTCACTTTGAATTTGAGCCTCCTGACAAACAGCACGCTGGGTACCCCCCACCTGCACAGCCAAATCCTTGCCGCTGCAGCCAAGCCCTGCTGAAGATGTTATCAGGAAAGGGAATTATTTACTCCTGGAGAATGTTCTTGTGCCTCGCAGCTATCGGGCTGCACAAATATGTGGAGTGCTGCCGATAGCTCGCCGAGGGAAGTCTGGAAAGCAGAATCTGCAACGAAATAATTCTGCTTGCAGACTCCTATTTTATGTATTTCTGTTTCCTTCCTTCTTCTCCCCCTCGCTTCCCCCTCCCCCCCCTCCATTCCATTTACATCTAAATGGGGTCTTTGTTTTCTCTAAGTTAATATTTAGTCACTGGTTCCCCTTGGAGGCTCCTAGCTCGGTTTCTCAGAGCAGAGGCATTCCCAGAGGAGAGCAGTGTTCGAGCAGGACGTGGATCCGGTGCCACGCAGCTCCTCCAGGTATTCAGGGACCACACTGGAAATGGCTTTTACATCTGGATTTGTAACTGAGTGATGCAAACTTGTTTCTTACCAGCACACAGAAATAAATAGCACATCCTATATCACAGAATCACGGAATCATTGAGGCTGGAAGAGATCTCTGAAGTCACCAAGTCCAACCTGTGACTGTCACCACTTTGTCACCCAGACCAGAGCACTGAGTGCCATGCCCAGTAGTTCCTGGGACATCTCCAGGGATGGGGACTCCACCACCTCCCTGAGCAGTTCATTCCGATGCTTAACCACCCCTTCCACGAGGAAATTCCTCCCGATTTGATGTAACAGAAATCCAGGATCGAGCCCACTGTGGTGGTGACTTATCCAATGCCACCATCAGGCTGAAAGTTCGCACAACTTGAGTTAAAGACACACTTCCCAAAGACCCTGCTCAAACAAGGATGTATTTCCAGCTAATCATTTTAGATCCTCCCAGAGACTTGCATTGACTCTGGGAACAGACAAGGGAAAGTGTCCATTAAAGGATTGATTTCCACTGAGGTATCAGCCCCTCTTTGTCCAACTCCTGTCAGATCAGCCGATGGTGCTCTGTTGATTTACAAGGCTCCAGCTCTCCTCACCATCACTTTTTCTTGCCTTTTGCACTGAAGCTACAAGAATATATGTTTGCTTCTAGGCCTGTCTATATGCAGAAGTATTATGGTCTTATCTGCCAGCTGAGCTACACCAGCTGGAGCCCAAAGCTTGTCGTTATTTCAATATAAGACCTGTTACATCATATCCTCTAAACTGGATTTGATTTCTGTTTGTAAATAAGCAGATACTTTAGACAGGGGGAAAAAAGATATATTTATAGGCTTAAATAAAGCATCTGCTTAAACTGACACTGAAATAAATACAGGTGGGGTTACAACCTATAAACACAGCAGTTTTTCTAACCAGGGACTGTAAGGTGAGACCTCAGATGGATTCCATCCAACCTGATTCACACAGCTGCACAGACTTTTGGGGTTTGTTTTGTTTGCTCCAAGCGTTTCCTGCTTTTGCTCAAGTCAGCTGGGAGTGGGACTTGGCTTTACGGCAGGATCTGACTTCCCATGGAGCAGCAATGGTTGAAAATCCAGAGATCCAGTGTTGGGTCCAGCTCTTGGGTGAAGACAAGAAGGTGTCAGTCACCATCTGAGTGCCCTGCCTGCATTGCTTGGCAGAATTGTCCACACCTTAAGCCAAGAATTGCCAAGAAAATAGAAATACTGGAGAGGTTATGAAGAAAAATAGATTTGTCTTTGGTGTGGGGACATCAAGAGTTGCCCATGCCACAGATGGTCCCAAATTATCAGCCCACAGAGCACCAGGAGGGAGGTGGGCTCCACTGTGATGGGGAGAAAAGCAGGGAAGAGCTTGAGGGGAGAAAGGGAGGGTAAGACACACACAAGGAGCCATTGGGTGCAGGGGTGGTGGCTGAGGAGCTCAGGAGGGTTTGTGAGAATTTACAGTCAGAGACTGGGCTGGGAGGGGAGGGGCCTTTAGAGGTCGTCCAGTTCCAACCAGTCCCAGTGCCATCCTCCGAGGAACACCACCCTGGGAATGATCTCCATCGGGACACCGAGGCATTGGCTACAACACTTTGGACATGATGCTCCAGGTAACTCCTTCTCTTGGGGAACGGCCGAATTTGTGCTTTTCTTAGAGACAAGGTGAGCAAAGAGAAGGGACCCACGGTCAGAGCACAGCATCCAGCCCCTTCCCCAGCCACCCCAGAGGCACAGACACCCAGCAGCCCCTGCTTCCCTCTGTGGGCCCTCTCTCTGATGGCCAATGCCAGCAGAGCAATGCCCTGTTCTCCCCCTTCTCAGCATGGCTACATGTCCTTGGCACATCAGCATTTTTCGAAGTGAAATACCTGAAAAACCCACCCCTACACCCCCTTCCTGTGGGGAGATTTCGAGCAGACCACAGTGGGATGCACCCATGTCCTTCAGCTGAGCCCTGCTGGGCACACACACAGCCTTAGAGACACACATATTTAATTCTCACCAGAAGAAAGCTGAATTCAAGATTTAAGAACACGAGGTTGGCGCTTGGCTCCAAACCCCTCCTGCCTCCTCAGCTGTTGACCACAGCAGGATGATTCTGCAGCCGGGCTCGCTGTAATTATTCTGCTTTCTGTCTTGAAGCCACTCGGAGATGGAGTTACATAACAATACTGCTTAAGCACTTGCAAAATGCACAATTTGATTCATCCCTGCAATGTGCCGGCTCCGGGATTTAAAAAGACAGCCACGTGCATTTTAACAAAGTTAAAGCCCAAAGCTTTTCATTCCATCCTAATGGATAGCAAAGGTCATTCTCCATTTGATAGATGAGGATAGCGCTGCTGCATTTGTCTTCTGGCTGGCAGGGCTGGATCCCTCTGAAGTTGGTGTTAATGAGATTCCTCCTACCACAGGCACGAAATTCTCCAGTGAGGCACTGGCACTGGATTTATCGTGGAGGTGCCCATTCTGCATCCACACAACAGGAAAAATGCAACTTCCCATCATGCTGATGAGGTGCCCACGGCAGCTACATCCTGATGGAATGATGTTTTTCCATGGCATAAATCCCAGGTGGTGGCAACTGACTCTGCACCTAGACGTGTTCCTTCTTCTCGTGACTCAGTTCAGCAGCATTTTTCAGGAGGAACAGGTACCAGCAAAGAATTAAAGTGGAGATTCTGTATTTTCCCCCTGGGAAAAACATCTAAAATAAAGCTATCAGCTCAGCTCCTGAAGGAATGATATTTATTTCGCTTGCAGAACCACTTAGCAGCATCCAGAAGCCACGGAGTTCCCAAGCTGGGCCATAAATTATCAGAGATGTGTTCATGTGCTTAACGGTGCTCTCGTGTCTCGCACAGTGAGAGGTGGATGAATTAAAGCCACAGGAGATGCAGATCCTCTTTTCCAAGAGTGAGGTAGGAGCCATGGCAGGGAAATGGGACCAGGCAGCAGCACAGAGCATGAGATCCCTCTGCAGAGGAGAAGGACGTGGTAGGAAGCTCAGGAGCAGACATGGGTGCTGTAAAATCCTCAGAAGAGCCAGCCCTGTGTGACAGCCTTCCTCCATCTCCTCCTTCTGGTGCTGAAGGAGCCCAGCAGACCACCAGGGAGGCAGTGGAAGGAAAAGCCCAGGAGATGAGATGTTGGAGACGAATTCCCGGTTGGAGCATCAGCTGCTGAGCTGGGCATGACTGCCTGGATCCCTTGACCCAACAACTCACCCCAGTGCCATGGGGTTTGAGGGCTGTTCCAACAGAAAGACATTCCATGTCTTTGTAGAATCACAGACTGGTTTGGATTGGAAGGGAATTTAAAGCCCACCTCATTCCAACCCTGCTGCCATGAGCAGGGACACCTTCCACTATCCCAGGCTGCTCCAAGCCCCGTCCAGCCTGGCCTTGGACACTGCCAGGGATGGGGCAAGAACAGATCCCCGATATCCTGGGCACTCACATGGACATGGACATAACCCTTTCCTGGAGCTGGAGATACCCACCTGTAGTTTGCCTCTGGAGGCCCCTATGTTTTCCATCTGCCTCCTTCTGCGAGGGCAGGAAAGTCCTGAGTGCTGATGAGGGACTTGAAGTGATTGGGAATGCTTCAAACTCCGGGGTTTGTCCTTAAATTACACGACCCATTAACAAGCCTAAATTAAAATAACACTATTAGCAGGAGATCTGAGGGAGAAGGTGGCTTCAATTTTCATACAGATGACACATAACTAAATACCAGAAATTTAATATACCGATAATAGCCCTTTAAATCCAGTCTTACCAACTGCAATTATTAAAGTCTGCACCAAAGCCCCCAAAATCTTAAGACTGACACTGGAAAAATCAGCAAATCACAGAAAGCATTCACATTTTTTCTTTTTTTTTTAAATTTGACATTGGTGTTTTGAGATTTCATCTTTTGAAACTGCTCAGTACCTATGAGAAATTAATAATACAATTAAATACCCCATGCCAGATTATTTTGCAGGTAGTGGAGGAATTGAATGAGCCCAGGTACTCAAAAGGCTTCTCTAACATACAGAATCATAGGATCATGGAATATCCTGAGCTGGAAAGGACCTACAAGGATCACCAAGTCCAACTCCTGGCCCTGCACAGGATAATCCCAAAAAAATCACACCATGTGCCCAAGAGCATTGTCCAAACACTTCTAGGACTCTGTCAGGCTTCATGCCACAATCGCTTCCCTGGAGAGCCTGTTCCAGTTCTCAGCCATGCTCTGGATGAAGAACCTTTTGCTAATTTCCAACCCAAACCTCCCCTGACCCAGGCCTTGCGCTGCCTGGAATGATCACACACTTCTGCCAAACCCCACGACTTCAAAGCCTGAAGCATCCCTGGGCTGTTCGATGGGCTGAGCGTTACCCCAGGGGACCAAACCAACCCCTCGGTCCCAAAACCAGCTCAGAGCTGACACATGATGAGCCCAGCTGAACGCCAGGCCCTTCACATGCCGGGCAGCAGACAAGCCCACACAATGGTCCCTTTCATCCTGACCTCCAAACCCCACCTCATTTTGGGCCACCCCCCAGCCCTCTCCGGCCGCGTGACTTTGCCGCCTGCCTCTGCCTCGGGACAGGCAAAGAAGTCACCGCAGTGAAGTTTAAAGAGCTGCCAGCACCCAAAATTCCCGCTTATTAGACATAATCATAATCCTATAATGACAATTTAGTACGTTATAATTTGCAAGAGAGGGGAAATCTTGGCATAAATTGCTCGCTTCTGATTCACCGACCCCAGTGCAATTCTGGCACACCGGTTATGGGGAAGAGATTCTTTATCACAGGATCCCAGAATATCCTCAGTTGGAAGGGGCCCACAAGGATCATCCAGTCCAGCTCCTGGCACAGGACAACCCTAAAAATCACACCATGCAATTTATCTGTAAGCCTGAAAGGGAGAGGGCGTGGTACGAGTGACCCTGCCCTCTTCCACAGTAAAGGACTTATTTATGGAAATTTCAGCACCCACCAGACTCATCATGCTTGAGGTCATTATTTGCACCCCAGAAGGTAAAAATGTCCCACTCACGGGCCAGGACTCACATCTCCAAACCACTGCACCAATAAATGGAGCCAGAAATGTGGCACTTGGGGCCGTGGGTGAGTGGTGGGGTTGGCAGTGCTGGGTGAACAATTGGCTGGATGACCTCAAGGGTCGTTTCCAACCTAAATGATTCCACGGTTCTATGCAAGCAACCTGCCCTGCGAAGCACTGAGAAATGCAAGAGGCCCATTTTGAGCCAGAAAGGTTCTTTTCGGTCCCCACTCTGACTGAATTTCTGCTGCCTTTGTGTTGCTCCAGGGCCAGGCTGCAGCCAGACACCCCATTCCAGGCACAGCCCCGGCACCACAAGGATCAGCTGGGCAGAGGCTCCCTCCCTCCAGGTGCTGCAACGCTGTGGCGAAGTCTCCCGGAGCCGCTGGAGCTTTTAAGCCTTGAAACACAAATAAGATTTACTGGGGGTTGCTGCAGTTCCAGGAAAGCTGAGTTCCGGGGCTCCCTCCCCAGGGAATGCAGATGCTGCTGTAGGAACTGAGTGCATTTCTTGGGGGGTCTCCTTGGAACCCCCAGCAGACACCTCCACGTCTCACACCGCAGCACTTCTACTCCATCCTGATCCCTGCTAATAAAACACTTAACGCGAGAAGCTGGGAGCGTCCCCAGGACGCGTTAAAGGTTATCCCGGCTCCATTACTCATCCCGGAGGGGAAGGCAGAGGGAAGCAGCTGACTCACATCACGGCAGCACCGAGAAGAGAGGGGCTGGAGACACCAGAGCCTTGGGGCTGCTCCGTGAGCACCGACCGTGATTTCCCTCCACAACTGCTCCTCTTCCTGACTGCCCTCCCCAAATGATGCTGTGACAAGCACGAGAGAACCTTAATTTCCCCTCCGCGTGTGTGGGCGTGTACCTGCAGGGGGATGCTCCTGCTTTTCCACCTGAATTTCATCATCCCCGGCAGTCTCCGCGTGCCTCGCGTAGCCCTGGGGTCCAAGCCTCTATCCAAAACTTCCCCCACACGCCGCACATCCCATCCTTACCCCTTACCTCATTACTGAGGGAAAAGACAGATGTCAAGCACGTTCAAAAATTGCCCCAAAGCCATGAAGGCTCTTATCACAGCTAGAAAACCCCAGACCTCCTCAAGGATGTTCCAGAGCTCTCTCCCTGCCACGGGCAGGCTCAGCCCCGCTCCCAGCACGGTCCAGGGGACCCTTGGCTCTGCAGCTCGGAGGGGAAGGAAGGCTGCAGGCAGGAGTGTTGGGAAAAGGTCATTTCTTGGTTTGGCACTGAGTCAGAGCTGTATTTTCTGCCTTTTGACAGCATCAACCAGAACACCCAGATGTGCAAAGTATCTCTGGAGGAAGGAGACCGTAAAGTTGACCAATTCTTTCTCGGTTCAGGGCATGGCTAGGGTGTAAAAACAGGCTCCTGGGGGCTGTTTGTACCCAAGCCTGACCTTTCAACCTTAATTACTTTATAGCAGCCGTTTGAAATCATCCCCCATGTCCATGCAAACACCATGGGTAGCACCTCCTGGGAATGGCATGGCTAATGGGGAGCTGGGAGAGGGCTGCAAAATAAATGTTTCTTGCCCAGCCCATGAAACAGAGCAAACTCCTCTCCCGGCAAAGCAGTCATTCCCTTTTTTTTTTTCCAGCCGTCTGTGTTATTTTTGTGTCTTGTTGCTGGTTAAAAATACCCCTTGCCAGCAAGAACGGAGTTATTTGGAGCACCCTCCTTTATATTTGTTTGGGAAGAGCACACGCCACCATCAGCTGCTTCCTTCCTCCTAAAAATCATCTTCTAAAAAAAAAAAAAGAACGTTGATCCTGTGCCTGCTCTGTGGCCTTGGAGAGATGGTTGTGGCCATGAGGGGCTTTCCAGGCCTAATGTCTCCAACAAAGGGGGCAAGGACACGAGTGCCTGTCACATGGAGGGTATGGGGGAGACCTTTCAGTGTCCCCCCTGGATGTCAAAGCTCGTGGCCTCTGAAGGGGATCCTGCAAGGACACTCCTGGCAGCAGAAAAACAAATTAAAAAATACATGGGTCTGGACATCAAGATAAGCTCACTGGGAGGTTTTTGCTCGTGGAGCATCTCCATGACACCAAGAATGAGAAGCCAGTAATGACCATGAATAATTTGTGTGTGAACCCAGAGTCAGTGATGGAGCCAGCACAGCCTCAGAGCCTCCCCTGCCCTCCCACAGCTTCAGAGGAACGAAAAACATGGGAAGAGTCCTCACAGCCCCTCTCCATGGGGTGTCCAGGAAACCCAGAGTCCCCTCAGGATCCTGAACAAAAACAATTTGATGGTGCCAAAAGCCCAGGATATTCATCAATAACCACAACTGTTAACAGTGTCCATGGAGCATCCCCCGAACTTCACTCCCCCAGAAAGCATCCTGTAACTTGTTAAGATGGGCAAAACTATCTCACTCAATCTTTAGCAATCTTTGGTTGTTTTTATTTACTTGCAGGGCATTCTGAGACCCCAAAGAATTCCAGGGGAAACTGTAGCACCCTGTGCTCAGCAGTGCTGTGCCCTCATCACTGAATCAGGCCTTTCTTTTCTCCCTTTTTTTTTTTCCAGGCTAAAGTAATCAGGGAGTAAAAGTCTGGAATCCAACCACAAGGAGCATGAAAATATTTGAACAAGCTGGTTTAGGTTAAGGCTTTGACTTGCCTTTGTAATGGCCTCTTTGGTCAAGGCTTGAGCATGCTGCTGCCTTTTGGAGTGGAAAGCAGAGGACGGGTTTGCTCCATCCACTCTTGGGGCGAGCACAGAGGCAGAAGCATGGCCTGTGGTCTCCAATATTCCAGAGAGAGAAAGGAAGTTCTTTAATCCTGTTTGATTTTTTGGTTTGTTTGGGGTTTTTTTTGTAGTTAATCTGAACAAGGTGGTTTTGATCCAGCCTATGGTCAGCCAGGCTGCCACTGCTCATCCTTCTCCCTCCTGCAGCTCCTACTGAACACGGGACAGTGTGGAAGAAATTCAGAGCACCAGAGGTGACACCAACCCTCCCAGTGGCTCCAATTTCTTCATTTCTTGGGGTTTTTCCTGTCTCCATGCACCCAAAGGAATTGTGTGCCTCTGTTTCCCACTGTCCTCCCTAGAAAACGCATCAAAGCCCAGCCCTGCACTCAGCGAAGGCTGGAGCCGCCCAGTCTCCTGCTTTCCAAGGTAAATAATGACTTTGATTAGGAACCATGCCTAATTAACCACGTGGAGCTGATGACTCAGCTGACTGTCAAAGGCTTTTTTGCTCTGGTTTCCAGTTTTCACAGCTTGACCCAGCGCCTGCCCCCGTGTGCATCAGTACAGACCCGAGAGCTCGGGGAAATCCCAGCTCCACCAGCCAAGCCCTTCAGGTTGGCCTCAAGCTGCGACATCTTTTTGAGTGAGTTTGGCAAAACCCCTCCTGCACGGGCCTGCCGGCCTCCTGGAAAAGGAGATTATTTTTGTGCTCGTTTGAATTTTGAAAAGCAAACAGGCTCTGTTGATTCAGACATCCCCCTTAGGCTCGGGGCGGTAAATAGTGCAAGGTTTGCTCTTTTTATCAGCTTGCTCGGCAGATCGATAGAAGGACTCAAAAACGTATTGTCATCATAAACGAAGGAATTCATTAATTCCCCTTGTTTGCCTCCGTGTTTTAATGGAATGCAGAGCAAACACGTCCAGAGGGTGTTTGCTGAGGCTGGCAGCACGAGCCGGGATCTCCGGCCACTTGGAATTTGCCTGGGAGAAAGAGGTGATGGAGGTGATGGAGGTGATGGAGGTGATGGAGGTGATGGAGGTGATAGAGGTGATGGAGGTGATGGAGGTGATGGAGGTGATGGAGGTGAAGAGGTGGCAGGACCTTGGTGAAGATGGCTGGAGGCCCGGGATTTGCATCCTTCTTCTTGTGCGTATCCAGAGGGAAAGAAATTGATCTTTTGGATGTGCTCTCCAACACCTCCACTCCCTGGGAGGCATTTTGGGAGTGGAGGGATGTGTCTGGCTGAACTCTCACCTCTTGCAGAGCCCATTATCTCACCAGTGGGAGAGATTTCATTTCATTCAACGCCTCTGGACAAAACATGTGAGAACTGCATTGCTTTTAATATTCCATGCACCCTCCGACAGCCGTGTTCCCTTTCCATGAATCACCAGGACCCAGCCAGAGCAGCTGTCCTGGAGGTTATATGTGCTCAGCAAATAGGTTTTTTGGCACTGAGATGAGCATTTTCCCTGCAGCACTTTTGAAGTGTAAAAGGGGAAAGATGCAAAGCGTCAGCTCCGCTGCCGTCACACGGCTCCAGGAGCTATAACCCATGATCCCATCCAGTCCCACGAGCCTCTGTCAGCACCAGGAAGGAGTCTGGGCATGCCAAGAGGTCCGTGTGTCCCATTTCTTAAACAAACAAACCCTCCTTCCAGGCATATTGGAGAGCAGGGTCAGATCCAGGCACAATGTGGGATCCAGCTCTTGTACCCTTGCCCATGTCCCATGGATCCTCCTGGGACTTCAGCAGCAGGAAGGAGGGAAATCCACAGCGTTTACCCAACATCCAGGTACCTGCAACCGTGTTTGAATGGAAGGCATTGCAGATATCTTAATAGATTTTGAAATCTTTTCAAGTTTTCTCCCCACTTGCTCGGCAGCAGAAGTGACCAAGTGCAAGGTTCTGCACCTGGACTGGGGCAGCCCTTAGTGTTTCAAGCTGGGGGTCGAAGGGATTGAAAGCAGCTCTGCCAAGAAGGATTTGGGGTGCTGGTGGATGGAAGGCTGGACATCACCTGGCAATGTGCACTGTCAGCCCAGAAAGTCAAACGTGTCCTGGGCTGCATCCAAAGCAGCTCAGGCAGGGGGTGAAGGAGGGGATTCTTCCCCTTGATTTCATTCTCATGAGACCCCACCTGCAGTGCTGCATCCAGCTCTGGGACCCCCAACAGAAGGACATGGACCTGTTGGAGCAAGTCCAGAGAGGCCATGGAGATGCTCCAAGGGCTGGAGCCCCTTTGCTCTGGAGTCAGGCTGGGAGAGCTGGGGGTATTTGCCCAAAGAAAAGAAGGCTCCAGAGAGACCTCAGAGCCTCTTCCAGGGCCTAAAGGGGCTCCAGGAGAGCTGGAGAGGGACTGGGGACAAGGAATAGAGTGACAGGACAAGGGCAATGGCTTCCCAGTGCAAGAGGGCTGGGCTGGATGGGATATTGGGAAGGAATTCCTGGCTGTGAGGGTGGTGAGGCCCTGGCACAGGGTGCCCTGAAAAGCTGTGGCTGCCCCTGGATCCCTGGCAGTGTTTCAGGCCAGGTTGGATGGGGCTTGGAGCAACCTGACCTAGGGGAAGGTGTCTCTGCTCATTGCAGTAGTTTTGGAAGGAGATGCCCTTTAACCCAAACTCTTCCATGATTCTGTGACCCTTCTGCTGTCCCCGTGGTAAATCATCCCAGCACAGCCCCTGCACGCTTACATGGGGATTTACCTGGCCCCACACAGTGCCTGCCTTGAATGGAGCCGCCGCCAAAACCGAGCTCATTTGCACATATTTATCATCAGGGAAAAAATAGCCGCTCACTGATCCAGAACATTCATCTCTAAATATTTACAAAGCATTATTTATCCGAATAAAAGAGACATTTTTCACTCAACAGACCGGGCATATGGTAGCGGCGTGCGGTAGGAGACGGATTGCGCTGAGTAATTCTGAACAGATTTAATGCCAGCAATAATTATTTTTAATCAGACACAAAGTTCCCTGGGTGATAACCGAGCATGCAGCATTTGAAAGCAATTCCGTCGACCCGCGTTGCTGGATATTATTTGTTCAAATAATGCGTTTGTTGTGCCTTTTGGTACTTCAGTGCAACTTCCACCCTCCTTCCTATCTCCCTTGGGGAAGGGAGAAAAAAAAAAAAGAGGGAAAAAAACCACCAACTTCAAGCCCTCTGTCATTTATTTCAAGCATGTCTTTTAATTACAGCGCTGCATTTAGAGAGTGTACAAAATATTCCGGGCTGGATGCCTGTTTAGCAGACTCCCCAGTTGCTGCTTGAAGCTGCTCAGCAGAACACAGTGTGAATCATTATGAAATCTCTCACTTCACTATCGGGGAAAATGGAGAACCAAATGTACTGACAGCAAACATTTAAGAAGGAATGACACGGGAGGAGGGATTTTGCCAGGCTTTGGTTTTTCGGGGGGGTTTTGATAGATGCTACAGGTGAACACAGCAGGTTCCCAGCCCCAAGATCACTCCCTGCTGTGCTGCAGGACGAGGTGTTTTGTGTCACCCACCTGTCCCCGTGTCAACATGGCCACAAACACCTTTCCCAGGGGGTTTTGTAACACTGGGAGAGCACAGCTGGAGAAGATACAGAAACCTTTGGTACCTCTTGCAGTCAAATCATAGATTCACAGATGGGTTTGGATAGGTGGACCTTAAAGACCATCTCATTCCAAGCCCCTGCCACGGGCAGGGACACCTTCCACTATCCCAGGTTGCTCCAAGCCCCATCCAGCCTGGCCCTGGACACTTCCAGAGACGGGGCATCATTTCTCCATAGCCTTGGGACTGTGGTCCAGTGCCACATTCAGGACATCTCTCAAGCCCCAGGCATGGGCACGGCCATATCCAGCTCCCTCAGCAGTTATTTCCATCTGGGAAGGTGAGGAACGATGGAAACAGGATGCCAGGGGCAGGCTGGCCTGGAAACACAATCCCTGCGCCAGACGAGGATAGAGCCAGGGGTGAGCAGGGCACACAAATGAGGCCAATGGCATATTAATGAGCAATCAGATCTACCTGGCAACAGCTCGTCCATCTGCTGAATAAGCCCCTGTAACGAGCTTACCTGGGCTCTTTGTTATGCACTGGGAGAGAGCAGCAGCACCCAGACCCTCCCTGCCAGCGCTGGGCTCAGGACTGATCCCCTGCCACCACGAGAAGAGCAAATCCCCACGCTCAGCCCTCAGCAAGCAACAGCTCAGGGAAGATTAAGTTATGTTTCTGGCAGGGCTCGGGGTTTCCAAGTCCCCTGCAATTACAGTGACAATTACAGGGCTGCCAATGGCTGCAGTTGGAGTCAGGGGAGCAGCGTGGGAGCTGCTGCAATTTGAGGGTTGGTTCGTGTAGTTTCCAGCATTAGGGAATGTCAGTTCCTGCTGGGGGGTGTAACCAACGCCGGGACTTCATTGCCTAAACCTGCACTGGCTGTGGGGGTAATCCTGCCCCTCACAAACCCACAGCTAAAGGTCAAAGATGCAGGAGGGATATGGAAAAGCAGCGTGGAGGGAGCATTAGACAGCTTTCATTTCTGGCCCAGAGCAGTATGAGCCCAGAGGTAAAATACTTTGGGTCTGATGGTCCCACAGATGCTCAGGGCATCAACCTCCTTGTCTCAAAGGAAAGTTGTCCAGGAGAACCATGAACATCTACATCACCTGGGAATATCCGACTGCAGATGTGTCTCAGAGATTAACACCTCCTCCAGGAGAGCTGAGGAGCTCAGAAAATCCTTTTCAGCCTCACTTAGGGGAGATCCAGCAGAGATCCGATAAAGACAGCTCCACTCCATCAATCCCCAAGGCTCTCCCCATGTCTGCCAGCCTATTTCCAATAAACCAAAGGAGGTGATCACCAAATTCAGGAACGCAGCTGATGAGAAGCAGGAATTTCATCTTCAATTGCAGGAGTGGTAACAAAAACCACCTTATTCCACAAAATGCATCCCCTGCACCTGAAAATTGCTCTAACCTGCTTCTAAATGGGATGGACATCTCTGATCCTCCAACTGTTTGCAGTCAGGAAAGACAAATGGGATTTTGCTTTCATCCCTGGAGCCTTTGTGATCGGCTGGGCTGGAGCACACAGCCAGCACACACAGGTTGTTTCAGCAAGGAGAGAGCTCAGAGGGAATCATCTTGAAGTGCTCTTGTCAGGCTGAGAAGGTCTAGGGCTTGAGGCTTGATAGTCAAGATTATTTCAGGCACGGAAAAAACCAGCACTGCTTCATCCCAAGTGCAGGAGGTAACTCTGGACTTGCTCTTCACCACGGCTTGGGGCAGTCCTGGGTGCTGGGATGCTCCTGGGGAGAATTTTGGGAGGTGCTGGGAAGAACTTCCCATGCAACCCTGGGCTTGACCGTAAGCACACCCAGGAGAGACTCACCTGCCCATGCCAGCCCCAGCAGGGCCCTAGACATGAGCCCTGCCGAAAACCACCACCACTGACCACCACTTTTAGCCAAACCTCAGCCCCCTGGGCCTGATGGCGGTTTTGCCACATTCCCGAGCAGATAAATTTTGGGTTGATGCTCAGATTTACCAGTGCTGGCCTCAGGGGTGGAATGGTTGCTCCTTGTTGCCAGCATCAAAGCCATGCTCTCCCAGTGTTCCCAGCAGTTCATTATCCCTCCCACCCTCCCAGCCTCCTTGTCCTGCCATAATAAGGCAGGAGGCAGGAGTCAAAGGCACCATTCCAGGGAAAGCTCTCAGGAACTGTTCATCAAACTTGCCCTTTTCTAATGAGAGTCATCTCATTTACATGCTCATTTAACGCTACACTCCACATCTAACAGCACATCCCAGCCACCTCTTTCCCTTACCTAAAAACCCATTTACAAAAAACACCATTTCCCCTAAATCCTAATTAGGCCACTGTGACCCCACATAAGCTTCAGCAAACCCCCTTTTGTGTCCAAACAGCACAGCCTCCCAAAGGCTTTATCCAAACACCCTCATCACGAGGTTAATTCCAGCCCGACGAATTAACAGTTCTGTGAGCTTCGTCTGATTAACAAAACTGAAATGCCTAGGGGGAAGAAAAAATAGGGAAATCATTCCTGGGTCTGTTCCTGCTGCAGAACAAACATCCTTCTGCTCCAGGGGAGCCTCTCCCACCTCCCTCGCACGACCCTTTCCAAAATCTCCAGCGTGGCTGGCAGCCCACAAACCTCCCTGTGGAGGCCTATCCCAAAAAACACCAAGAGCTTTACGATCCGTCTGCCTGGAGGCTCTCAGGTTGCAGGAAATGCTCAGATTAACTGAGAAAAAAGTAAATTTTTGCCCATTTCTGGTCTGCTACCATAAGGTGCTAATGCAATATTGTGGTTCCCATGATAGGAGCGATACGCAGCAGCTCAGAGTGGGTTTGTGCCCACACATCCTTGCCTCAGGCAGGGCTGAGCATCTTCTGCTCATCAGTACAGGACCTTCACAAGTTCCTTTGTACCCACAGCAGGGACCTTGCTGAGAGCCCTCGTGCTAACCCTGATATCCATCCAGCCTGGTGCAAGGAGGCATTTTCATATATTCCAGTATAAATTTCTTTTTTTTTTTTTTTTCCACAAATCGCACAGGATAGGCATGGAAAATACAAATAAAGAATCCTGTGGGGCTATGAATAGTCCCTGCTCCTATTACCATAGGCTCAGGGTCACGGGGATGTTGTGGATGCAAGGCAGGGAGCTCACAGTGATACACCCCCAAAGGGATTTCCCAGCTCAGCCCCCACTTTGCTGCTGGCAGAAAACAGCCCTGTCAGAGCTTTCATCAGTTTAACAAGCTCTGCCTCACAATTAGTTTTGAGGTCTTTCACCCCCAGCAATCCTATTAGCCCCAGCCACCCCAGGACCCCACAGCCATGTGCTGATCCCCTCTCAGATTTATTCCTGCCTGGTTCAGATCAGTTTTTCTGCTGACACAGCCCTTCCAGTTCCATCAGTTTGCTTCCCTCCCCGGTGTTTACATTCCCGCTGTATTTATAGACAGGCATCACGTCCTCTCCCAGCATCCTTGGCCAAACACAGATGATATTTTTCAGCTTCTGGCCTAAAATAGGCCCTTTTCCCCTGCCCTTCCCCATGCCCCTGTGCTGCACCTGCTGCGATTTAAACTCACCCTTTTTGGGGGCAAGCACCAGAACTCTGTGGCACGTTCCCAAAGAGGCTTCCCCAGAATTTAGCAGGGTCCTTTAATGTTTCTTCATCTTTATTTTGCTTATTATGCTGTAGGATCATATTTTCCTTTTCCCCAGCAGCATCCCATATCGATGGCACACAGAGAATGCACCAAGGTCTTTGTTCTCCTTTTGATTTCCACTCACGAGCCCTCACTTCAGCAGAAAATCTGTTTCATCTCCCAAATTCTCGGGCTCACCCTTTGCAATATGGGATTTGCCCTGTTTTACATCACCCCTAACCCACCCTTTTGCTTTCACAGCCCTTCCCCAGGCCACGGCAGCACCACTGACCCTCAGACTCCCTCTGCAATCTCCTGCCAGGACACGGACAATGCTTTAGGGAAGGCAGGCAGACTCCAGACACAGCATTTGCCTTGCCCAGAAGCTCTGCTCCCTTTCGAAGAAAGAAATCTGGTGCCAGCAGGTTGGCCTGGCATCATCCATGGCAAAATCCCATTTTCTAGTACCTGCTGGCAGCCAGCAGGGAAAAAAACCGAGGGGGAGCATCCTCATAGTGAGTTCTTATGCCGGAGATTTAATTTTCATGTACCTCATTAACTCCCCAGCAGCAAGCTCGCTGCCCACACTTCATAACTCCAATTATTCCCTCCATCCCCTTTCATCCCACGGCCTCCCAAGCCTTGCAAGCTCAAGGAAATGAAATCATCTCGATGACTAGCTCTTTTTATCCCCCTATTTCAAGTCCTTTCTGTTCTCCAGTCAGATGATGCCACCTCTGACTTCTCTGTCCACAAAGGGCTACCTTAAGTATTTGATGTAAATGCTGTGGGGAGAAAAACTCGCTCCATTTCGGGTTATTATCTCTCTAGAATGCCACATATTATCCAGCAATCTCCAGCCAAGCAGGGGGTCTGCTGTATCTCTGCATTATCTTGTTTGGAGCACTCGGATTGCTCACTCCGTGGTTCTCACCACAAAGAATACACAGGGGAAAAAAATAAATAGGAAGCGTCCACTTGGGCTGCTGGTATTATCCTGGTGGGGAAAAAAACAACCAAAGGAGCGACTGCTAACGGCCCAGGATTCATCCTGAACACACAGAACATCCCAAAGTCTGGCTTTGTAGCACTTGGTGCCTGTAATTGTCCATGCACACACGTGAGTGTCGGAAAGGGATGCTGAGGTTCAGAGCAAGAGGCAGAGTTTAAACATCAGAGCTGTCTGAATACACCAGGGGATGGTGCCTCTCACTGTGTCTCCTCCTGGAGCTCAGAAACCACGAGGAGGCCCTGAAGGTGATCACAGGGCTGGAACCCCTCTGCTCTGGAGCCTGGCTGGGAGCTGGGGCTGCTCAACCTGGATAAGAGCAGGTTAGAGGGTGGCTTTTTTATAGACCCTTCCAGTGCCTAAAGAGGCTCCAAGAGAGCTGGAGAGGGACTTGGGACAAGGGATGGAGGGACAGGACAACAGGGAGTGGTTTTAAGCTCAATGAGGGCAGGTCTAGATGAGATATTAGGGAAAAATTCTTCCCTAGGAGGGTGCTGAGGCCCTGGCACAGGGTGCCCAGAGAAGCTGTGGCTGCCCCATCCCTGGAAGGGTTCCAGGCCAGGTTGGATGGGGCTTGGAGCAACCTGGGAGAGTGGAAGGTGTCCCTGCCCATGGCAGGGGGGGGGACTGGATGGGCTTTAAGAGATCCCTTCCAACCCAAAGCATTCTGTGATTCTGGGAATCTAAGTGTCCCAGTATCCAACACATTTAGGATGGGAGAGTCTCATGTTTTCAGGCCAAGGGGGAGAGGAGCACCAAGGATGAACAGCACTGGCAAGCTGAGATGCACCAGCATCAGCCTCATCCCAGCAATTTAAAAGCTGCCTCTGTGTTCCCCACCACTATGGAGAAGGAAAAGTCCTGCTGGTTGGAGCAACATGGAGCCACCTGAGACAGAAATCCTGGCTCCCTGCTGGAGAGGCATCGGGCAATGGGCATGGCATAGCTCCCTGGGTTTTGTGTTTCTCAAGGGAAGGGGCCCCAGCAGCAGCTCTGGTCTCTGGCAGAACACACCTCAGGGACTTCACAGGGATTCCGTAACTACATCAGCACGAGTCCTTTATAGACTTAAAGAGATAAGACATTTTTCACAGCCATGGTAATCAATTCCTCTGCTCAATTAGCCTTGCAGATCTAAGAAAACATGATTTTCTTTTCCTAGAGAGAAAAACGCAGCATTTCTACAGCAAAGCTGCACTCGAGGAGACTCAACAGCAGCAGCAGCCGCGTGATGGGCACCAGCCCTTCGCCCTCCAGAGTGGCAGGATCCAGGTGCCAAGGAGGGCAGTAAGGTGTGAGCAGGGGCAGATGGGGACAAGATCCTGCCCTGGAGCTGGGAAGGTGCTCAGGTTATCCATGGAGGCAGCAGCACACAGTGCAGACCCAGTGCCTGTCCCCAGCCGGCCACTCCTGAGCTTCACCCGTCATTCGCCTTTGCTGGAGGGAACGACTCGGAAAAATCCATGTCCGTGTCCTCTGAGGCCATGGCTGGGGACAGAGCTGGGGCTGCAGCTCTGCCTCCAGCAGGCTTAGAGCCAAGGGAAAGAGGGAAAGGGATTTAACCCTCTGAGTATGAGCTGCCAGGGAGAATTTCAAATACCAAATAAATGCAGAGAAGTGCTTCTACTCCCTGCCTTGCTCCCCTCCTTGAGCTGGCTGGACTCTGTAAGTCTGTGTCCATGCTCCTGGACAAGAGGCTGGGCCAGTGTGGTGTCCCCAGGAGCGAGCAGCACAGCCCAGGCCTCAGAGCCCCCTGTCCCCACCGTGTCCCCGGTGTCATGGGTCGCGTTGCAACCTCAGCTACCAGCCCCAAATGCAGCATCCTCTGGCAGCTGCAACTCAGAACAAAAAAGAAATAATGGAAGCTTCCAGCACACAGAGCTCAGCCCACAGCCTGGAGCACAGCACCCATCACAGTCCCCTTTGCATGGCAGAGAGGCAGAGGAGGGAAAACGCTGGGGGTGTGAGGGTGTCTGCCTGCTCCCAGACTTCTTACACCTTCCCCAGACACATCTGGCTGTGGCCAGTGGCAGTGCAAGGTGCTGGAGGAGACAGACGGGGGCTTAATCCTGCCTGGCAGCACTGAACATCCCCGTCCAGGGCTGATCTGATCCCTGAGGATGTGTGTGCTCTGATTTCATTAATCACAGATGATTCCTCCCTGCTTTCCCTCTCTCCCCATCTTCAAGAGCAGCTCTCTGGGAGGACAAGCCTCGGCACTGTTGGGTGTTCCTACGGGAGCAGAGCATCTGTCCTCCCCCCCGGATTCCCTGCAGGAGCTGCACAGGGGTCAGGCATTAGCACAGGTCTGGCTCTGCAGGTGCCAGGCAGCCCGGGGGTTTCTATCCCTACTCCACAGCCCAGCTTTGTGCTCTCCTAATGCCCTGCAGCAGCTCAGATCAGTGTTTTCCCCGGATCAAGGATATTCTACAGCCTCTGCTCCGCAGCTTCCACTCCTCTGTGCCAACCTGGAGAGGTGCTGGTAACCCAAATCCTTCCTCTGTTGGATATTTTGGTTCTCCTCTATGTATTAGTGACTTTACCATTTGCACCCTCTGGTCCCAGTTTGGGAAAGGGAGACAGAGGTGCCGAGTGTTGCTGGGCTGGCTAGGCAGGCTGGAAAAAATCCCCACTGTTTTTGGGGCTGGAAAGCGGCAACCCTTGAGTGCTCCATCCCTCCTGAGAGGTTTCATCCTGATGTCCAACAGAGAGATGTAATTAAGCTTAACCTTATGCTTAATTCCATGGTCTCAAACATGGGGACAGGAGAGACACGGATCTGCTGGAGCAAGTCCAGAGGAGGCCATGGAGATGCTCCAAGGGCTGGAGCCCCTCTGCTCTGGAGCCAGGCTGGGAGAGCTGAGGTGTTCACCTGGAGAAGAGAAGGCTCCAGGGAGACCTCAGAGCCCCTTCCAGGGTCTATAGGGACTCCAAGAGAGCTGGAGAGGGACTGGGGACAAGGGATGGAGGGACAGGATAAGGAGCTATGGTTTCACACTGTCAGGGGGCAGGGTTGGGTGGGATATTGGGAAGGAATTCCTGGCTGTGAGGGTGGGGAGGCCCTGGCACAGGGGGCCCAGAGAAGCTGTGGCTGCCCCTGGATCCCTGGCAGTGTTTCAGGCCAGGTTGGACGGGGCTTGGAGCAACCTGGGAGAGTGGAAGGTGTCCCTGCCCATGGCAGTGGGGTGGAACTGGATGAGCTTTAAGGTCCCTTCCAACCCAAAGCACTCCATGATTCTGTTATTCTGTGAAAGCAGGAAGATTAATATCCCCAGCAGCCCTTCCATTACCTATGCAATTCCAGGTTCTCTCATTTTCCACTACAGACACACACAGGTTTGAACAGGTCATACCTCAGCCTCAGGAAATCCTGACATTGGCTGGATTCTGCAGTGTCACCTTTCATCAAATCTGACACCTCCCTACCCCCCAAAATCCTGCCTGAAAAGCAGTCAGGGCCCTGCTTATGTCCCTCTCCCAGATAATTACCACTATCTCTGTGACCCCATAGCCAGGCCAGTGGGGCATCCCCCCTCACTCTGTGCCACTGGCTTCAAAATCCAGCCTTGGATTAAATAATCCTGTGTTTGGTTGGGAAATAATTGGTGCCACTCTGTTTGTGAGCTATTGCTCTTGGTAATGAAAGCCTCTGTTCCAACCCAATTAGCATGATACTCCAAAAAGGCAAAGGACAAAGCTGTGATAGCTCAGGGATAAAAATAGTTAGTGGATTTGGGTTGATGGGAAAAAAAGGAGAAAAAAAAGTGCCACAGACATCATAACCTTACAGCAGACCTTGTCCCAGCTATGTAATCCTGGACTGAGCACAGTGAGGATTCACTGAGGACCTGAGGATGCTGTAAAAAGGCTTTGCACCCCATGGCAGGGATGTTTCCCACGTCATTCCCGCTGGGATGTGCACCAGGAGTTGGAACACCAGCTGAGGGGAGACCTCACCTTCCCAAGGGGAAGCAGGGGGACAGCACCGACCTCTTTGCTCTCGTGAGTGACAGCACCCGAGGGAACGGCTGGAGCTGAGTCAGGGGAGGTTTAGGTTGGATATCAGGAAAATATTCTTCATCCAGAGGGTGATTGAGCACTGCCCAGGCTCCCCAGGGAATGGGCACAGCCCCGAGGCTGCCAGAGCTCCAGGAGCGCTTGGACATTGCTCTCAGGGGTGCCCAGGGTGGGATTGTTGGGGTGTCTGTGCAGGGCCAGGGGTTGGACCAGATGATCCTGGTGGGTGCCTTCCAGCTGTGATTCCATGAAATGCCTTCTCCAGGCACCCTGCACTGAGGGCTATCCCTGGGGAGGGAATGCTGGAGGCTCAGCTCCCTTCTTTATTTGCAGTGGGATCTGGACCCCGCAGGCCCGAGGCGCTGAACCCCACGTGTGAGCGGCCTCACGGCCCCAGCTCGCAGCCAGGGCTGCTGAACCTGCCTTTCCTGGGGGTTATCGGGCTGTAATCCCGGCTGCAATCCCGGCTGCCTTGCATAATGGGTTGCATTACATGTAATCCATACAGTAATACCCTCTGAGCAGGAGCCAGAGCCGATATTGGACTGTTTTCCTCGGAAAAAACACTCGCCCTGCTGCAGGCCAGAGGTTGGGGTGTGCCTGAGGACAGGCTTAGGGGGCTGCCTCTGTAAAATAAACCAAACCTGGGGGGTTCCAAGCAAAAACTGGCATCCCTGGGAGTGTTCAAGGCCAGGCTGGATGAGTTTTGGAGCAGCCTGGTCTGGTGGGAAGCGTCCCTGCCCGTGGCAATGGTGGTGGAATGAAACGGGCTTTAAATTGCCTTCCAAGCCAAACCATTGTAGGATTCTATGTAACAATTATGGAACCGAAATGTATTTGGGATGCTAATATATGGCTAAGCAGCACGCAGACCATGTGCAGCAGACAGAGCACATATAACACAGAGGCAATATACGGCACAAAAACAATATATAGCCCAAAAACAATATATAGCACATTTCTGTGGCTGCATGGAAGGATTTACACAGGGAACAAGTATGGAGGCAGACATTCCCTAGAGCAAACCCCAACCACAGGTCCAAGAGGATTCAGAGCAGAAATCCTAAGGGGAAAAAAAAAAGGAAAACAGCAAATATAGCTAAAACCCCACCCGTGGCAAAGTAAAACTGACCGGATTTATGGATAGCATTTTAAATTAAAGGCTTTGCATAATGCACGGGGTTTGTGTTTGATTAGATTTGCAGCCAGAAGCAGGAGAAAGTCGTGGCAAGAGGGAAGAAGGGGAGGACACAGCTCCAATTCCCGACCCTGCCCACCTCCCATCCAGGCTGGAAACGTGAGGGACACCATCCTGGTGTGAAACAAATGAGCTGTGGATGACAAGTGAATGAAGGGCAGGAGATTTAACCCGTTTGAAAAATTCGTTACAGCTGTGAAAGCTCCCTGCTCCCACTGCTATAGTGGTGCACATATATATCGGTGCACGTAGCCTCTGCCCCCAGCCTGGCTTTCCCCGGGGTGAAAGCAGTTCTGTGTCTTCACATCAAAGGTATTTGCAGCCAGAGGAACCCAAACAAACCCTCTGATGATCCCAGGAGGTCATTAGCACTTTACAACCTAAACTATCCTCACCCACCCCCAGTTTCCCGATACTCCCGTGGCATCTTGCTGGGATCAGCTGTGTTGGCTTTTTTCTGCTGCTCCAGGACCGAGTGAAAACTTTTAGGCTAAAGAAAAAACCCTTAATGAAAAAGCTCATTTGAAAATAACATCCCCCACGATTTTTATTGAGGGAATGTGTTTCACGTGGCGTTTCGCACGCCATTAAAACTGAAGAATTTCTGACCAGCCAACAGTTTTGGTTGGGAGTATCTGATGTTTTGCTTATATCTGTGTTTACTCCCGTGTGCCAGCTATTGCCATCTGGGAACAGCCTTTTACTACAGTGGATTTATCACACAGAGAAATAAGCTCAGTTGTCAACTTCTCTAATAAAGATGAGAGGTGCAGCGCGGATCTGAAAGCAAAATGCTGTCCCATATTCCCTATTAGGCTGAATACTGTCAGGTTTCTCCTGTGTCTCTATTTGTGCTCCCTTCTCCCAGACATAATAAAAAGGAAACAGCGAGGCTGGAGGAAAAAATGAACAGTGTTGCTTAACCTGCAATGAAAAGTGATTTTTCTTTGCAAGGAAGCCCACTTGATGAGTAGTCCAAAGATATTAAACATAGGAAGGAATTCTTCCCTGTGAGGGAAGGGAGGCCCTGGCACAGGGTGCCCAGAGAAGCTGGGTGGCTGCCCCATCCCTGGGAGTGTTCCAGGCCAAGTTGGACAGGGGTTGGAGCAACCTGGGCTACTGGAAGGTGTCCCTGCCCATGGCAAGAGGTAAGAACAAGACGATTTTTAAGACCCCAGTCTAGAAAATGCCTAACCTTAAACATACATTTAAGGCAAACCTGTTTAGTAAAGCTGAAATCACTGGGACTTCAGCATGTGCTCCAATCCATGCTCTAGAGCCAGGGCTTGCACTGCCACAGAGCTGGAGAGACCCTGGAAAAGGGGTTGTCTTCCTTCTCTTCACAATGCCTGACTATTTCCTAGCCCCAGGAAGGAGCAGTGAGGGCATCTGTATTCAAAGAAAACACGTTTAACACAGAGAAGTTTGTAGCTCAGGGCAGAAGCAGCAGGAATGTTGCCCGTGTGGTTCCCAGACTCCCCTGAGCCTCCTGCCCAATCTCAGGCTGCTCAGAAAACGCCAACATCACAGAAAACAATTATAATAATAAAATAAAACCTCCCTCTCACACTGCACTTTGCAAGACTGTGATTGTGTGCTTAATGGCCATCATATATTTAAAAGCCTTCCAGTGGGCAGCTGTGTGTCCTCTGGTTTGCTGCACAAAAGTGTCATTCTTTCAGCAGGGTTTGTCCTTTGTATTCCCAAAGCCATGGAATCCTCTCTCCCATTTCCCACAGCTCTGTGCTACAGCAAGCCCGGGTGAGAGCCCAGGGTGTGCCACAAGCCCAAGAAACTGTGGCTGCCCCATCCCTGGAAGTGTTCCAGGCCAGGATGGACAGGGCTTGGAGCAACCTGGGAGAGTGGAAGGTGTCCCTGCCCATTGCAGGGGGTCAGAACAAGACAATTTTTAAGNTTGCAGGGGGTCAGAACAAGACAATTTTTAAGGCCCCAGTCTAGAAAATGCCTAACCTTAAACATACATTTAAGGCAAACCTGTTTAGTAAAGCTGAAATCACTGGGACTTCAGCATAGGGATAGGCTTTAAGAGCATAAGGCCAGAGGTGCATTTATTTTATTT